>VSMD01130890.1:0-46295 GCA_008750895.1 Mirza zaza
AATTAATTAATTAATTAAAAAAAGAAAGAAAGAAATCTTGACTCTCAGCTGGACATGGTGGCACACATCTTTAATCCTAGCACTTTGGGAGGCTAAGGCAGAAGGATCACTTGAGGCCAGGAGTTTGAGAGCAGCCAGGGCAACATAGTAAGACCCCATCTCTACAAAAAGATATATAAAAATTAAGGAAAATAGTAAGAAATGCAGAGTCTCCCCTGACCACCACCACCATCGCCAGCACATACAAAGCCGTGATTTGTAATGGTGGTGGGGGAGACTTCGCTTCAGGGAAGAGAGCTAAAGGACTTCTTCACCTGTTTCTGGGGCCCTGAAATGTGCCAGCCTCTAAACTCCCAGGGAGGTCCCAGAATACTTTCCTTTTGGGTGCAGAGACCCTGGGCTGGACAGGAGGGAGCGCCGCCAGAGGCTGCAGGTGACTGCCAGGGCGCCCTTGATGGAGCTGGTCAGTAGGTTATCGCTGCCACCCCTTCCGACCCCGGACTCGTGCGTGTGGCTGCTGTTCTCACCCCCAGGCCCCTGGGTAGGATCCAGGAGAAAGAGCAGACTCCCTCCACAAACCCCTCCAGAGCGTGGGTTCGCCTACCCCGTGTCCCTGCCCACCTCACATCCCTGGCGAGGCAGTGCCCTGAGCCGTCCTCGGTGGAAGGACTGTACGGGGAGGTACCAGGGTCAGAGCTGCCTTTACCGGAAGGAATTCCCAACCTCCGACTGCCAAACGAAGCCGGGGCATCTTGGCCGCTCAGCACCCTTGCGGCACCCGTGAACTCAGGGAGCCTTTCGAAAGGATGCTGGGACGTTCTCCTTGTGTTTGGCTTTCTGCTGTGCCATTCAGATAGAGGCAAGGAGCCCTGGCCCTGCTTCTTATAGCGGTGTGACCTTGGGGACATTACTAACCTCCTCTGAGCCACTGATTTCCTTTATCTATAAAACAGAAAAAATAACAATAATGGAGATAATGTTCCTGCAGCATTCATGAGCTAACAGCAGCTCGTGCCAGGCCCTGAGCTGGTGCTGAGCTCGTCTGCTTCCACCCTCCACCCCCCACACACACGCACCCTTCCTGCAGCAATTCACGCCATGCGTCACTCTGGGGACTTAGGCATGTACATACCTGCACCCTCAGGGAAATGGTACCAGGGAACCATTCTACTTGCCTACGTTTGACAAACCATCTGACAGGCCTGATATTTGCCCCTGCGATCGAAGGGAGATCATTATTGTTAATCATTTAAAGCAACAGGTTGCCCAGTCTGTTGACGATCCGCCCATCAAGACATATGTTCCACCAAGCGAGGAGCGGATGATGCCAAGGCCATCTTGCTTCTTGGATTTTCTTCTGAGCCCCGCCGTGCTGGGGTGGCTCTGAGCACGGTAAATATTTAAGCACACGTCTCGTGTAACTGTCACAGATCCGGATGCACCAGGAGCCATGGAGCCACAAGCTGGCACCTGCCTAAGTGTCCCAGCTCCGAGAAGCAGTGTTTGTGCCAACAGCGGGAGTCTGTTGGCCACCAGCGGCTGATAGGTAGCAGAATTCTGTGGTCTGTTAATTGTCTTGGAAGCAAATCCTTGAATTGGGGGAAAGGGAAAGCAACTGTAATTAAAGCTTCCCTTGGGCAGAATTTCCCAGAGATGGCAGTTAGCACACCGCTTGTGTGCCCGTCAAGCTCCAGGCACTGGGCTGGGAACTTTACATACATTGAATCTTTTAATCCTTCCAACAGCCAGAGAAGGGACAATTATTGCCACCAAGAAGCAGAGGCTCAGAGAGGTTAAACGGTCTGCTCAGAGTTCTAGAACTGCTCGGTGTCAGAACTAAGGAATGAAGGCAGAGCTGGAAAATGTGTGAAAAAAGAGAATCAATAACTTTTTTATATGTATAACCCTGAAGCCTGTCACTCAGAGACTAAGTATCCTTGAGTTGAGAGAGAAGGCTGGTGTTTGCAGGGAACGTCTGCGGGTCCCGCTACTAGGTTGGGTGCTAAACCATGCCGTGATGCCTCACACTGCCCACCGGGGAGATATGTCCTGCCTTATCTCAAGGTATATGTTTATTAAGGCTCAAGGGAATGGAAAGACAGCAGACACAAGAGAAAGTATTAATAGGATGACGCCGGATGAAGGTGCTGTGCTACCTCTGTGAGCAGAACCTAGGAAGCCAACGACAGCAGAGCTGGAGGCCGCGTCACCTTCCTCTCCACCCCCCGTCTGTCTGGCCTTCTCCCTCTGTGCCCTGCACGGCCCTTCCTGCTGCTTTGGGGATGCTCCTCGTGCACAGAGTCAAGGAGTCTGGGGCGGGGGGAAGGGGAGGGACAACCAGATACAAGATGAAGATGCAGTTTAAGGCAATCACAGAAGTCCCCATTTCAGCGAGTAAAAGCAAATATGATGGAAATTTCACCAGAAAGACGTGTAAGAGCTGGACATGGGGAAGGTTTTAAGAAGGAGGGGCTGGAGTGGGGCCTTGCCAGGTGAGTAGGACGGAGATGGTGGGGGTGGAATGAAGAAGGAAACTTGTGGGTGTGGAGGGGACGGGGGCACAGAGGGGGCAGGGGCAGTGCAAAGGTCACGTGGGGCCTCCAGAGCTACTTCTAGTGGAGACTTTATTCTGAGCACACTTAGGGGTCTGCCGGAGGGTTTTTAAACAACAGGAGAAATCAAGCAGATACTAACGGGTCTGTCTGCAAGAGCTGGCCTGACCGTTAGGGCTCCAGCATGGAGCATGGCAGGTGTTGTGTGTTGAACTGAGTTGAGATCTGTAACATAGACCGGAAAGAACAGGGGTACCTGATCCAGTCTGAATCCTACTCGCTTACTCTTCACTGAAGGTGGAGGTTAATGGATGCCAACCCCCCAAAATGACCACAAACCCTAGTTCTCACAGAGGTTATAACGTCGTCTCAGGTTGACCTTTCCTTGCTGCCTCTACCCTTTCCCAGTAAATACTAAATGTTTCGATAAATGCACATTGAAATAACACTTTTTTGCTCCTGATTTATAAATGAGTCAAGGCCAAATTCCGATGGTGAGAGGCAATGTCTGGTCTGTCTTCTCGGCCTTCTTGTAGTCTTAGAAGCTCGCCTGGAAGCCTGTGACTGTCTTAGTCCTCGTCTTCTGCGCTTGCTTTCCAGCCAACCTCATGTGCTGAGAACTGAAGAACTGAGTGTGTCCTTCCTTAGCTGCCAAGATGTGCTCAAAATTGTGCACCAGAAATAATAGTAATGTGACGTGCAGAATGCTAAGAAATGGTTAGCCAATGTAATATCAAGAAACACAACGTGAATTTGGGCAAGAAGAGCGGTGCATTGGTTCATATGACCAAAGTTTGGCAGGGGCACCCCAGCCTTGGGAGCTGCTGGAGCAAGGATCCAATTCAGACAGAGCCTTTGGCTATTCTTGCCATTTCAGCTTCAGTATCCCAAAAGTGGAGGCCCTTTTCCCAAGGAGGCAGGAAACATGACCACCGGCAGCTCTGAGGTTCTTCTCCCTCCCCAAAAAGCAGCATTTCTTCCGCACCAGCTGCAGCATAGACAAACCCCAGGGAGGGACGTGGTCAGCATGAGGGGCCAGGTGTCCTCCCTCAAAGGGACTGTGGCCAGGGAGGTGGAGAGGTGGAAAGTAGTGACAGCCCCCATTGGGACCACATGGCTGCAGTCGGGGACCAAGGACAATTCTTTCAAAGAAAGGGGTTGGGCAGAAGAACACCAAGGACTCGTTCTGATCCAAGAAGCCAACCAAAAGGTGTGCACAACAGCTTGTCATGAAGTGAGGTGTGCAAAGGGTTCTGTCATCCTCGGAAGTGTCCCTGCCTGGGTTTCTGAGTCCCTACCCCCAGCTGCCTCTGATTCCCGGTGATGGGGAGACCCCATTCATCCCTCCTACCTCCCTGAGCCAAACTCCCCTCTCGGCTGGGTCCTGTGAAGTCACTGATGCTGGCAGTAAAATCTCCATCTCTCTACTGAGTTAACGTTGTCGACTCAGGCAGGCACAGCAATGAGAAATGATGAAACATACAAAGACCTAACATTCTTGTCAGTCAAAGAATTACAAAAACCTGCAGCTTCAAAATGTGAGGTGTGGGTGACCTAAACCAGGTTAGGTTAGATTCAGTTGTTCATCAGAAGTTCACAGACAGTCCCCTGATGGCGATGGTTTTGACGTCCACGGCCAAGGGCAAGTGACCAATCAGGTCACTGGTCACTGCCATCCCCAGTACTTAAACCTTGGCCACCGAGCAATCCCACTTGTTGGGAAAAAGGCCTTGCCAAGGGGTGTAACGTTCTGATTGAATTCAAGGCTAGCACAATTGTATCAGCGCATTCTGCATTCCACTGTTGCTACAAGCAGAGCCTGCCCTGCTGGTTGCAATTGTTTTAAATCCCCTGGCACCATTGATCCCTAATTGACCCCAGATTCCTGAGCGCCAGGAGCCAGGCTGACTTGTTTATGGCTGGCCCTGCGGCCTGAGCTGGCTGCTGCACGTGTTCCGCTGAGCTCAGCCACAAAGCCTGCCCTCTGACTGCCAGCCGCCTTCAGCAGCAACAGGGCCTCCCGGAGCTGAAATGCACGTTTTCCCTGATGAAGCTGTTTAACGCAGACGCCTTAGATTTCTGGCTAGCTGGCCAGCAGAAACCCTGCCGCCCCTTGCTTATCAGATAGCCGGTCCTTACTGCCTAGGCTGGTTCAACTAATGCTGGAGACCATTCACTTCACTTAAAGACAAACTGTCCTTTTGCCGTGGGCAACCTCCCACGCCTTAGCCGGCTGGCTTTGAACGTCTCACATGGGTGAGTGGGTGCCTGGCTGGGGCACACGCGATCCCCCACCCCGATGACAGGTGTCCCCAGTATCATCTTTGTGTGCAGAAGAGAGTGCCCAAGCACACTGAGAAACCACCTGTGCACGCAGAGCAACCCGAGCCCTCTTGGTCTCGCTGGCTCTGCTGGAGCGGGGAGGAGGGGTGGTTGGGGAGGCCACTTTTGGTGTGGTACTGCAAGCCGCGGCTCAGTCAAAGGTACCTTGACAGCCTGCAGGAGCCTGCACTGACGCCCTGCGCTAGAACAATCGCGGGCCTGAGGCCAGTGTTTAGTGGGTGTTTCCAATAAAGACAAGAGCCCAAGGGCTCCCTGGGGACCTCCCTCACAAATAGCACAGCACACATTCCTGTGGCCACGCTGGCACTTTTCAGCAGCTCTTAGGCGGATCCGGACTGGGGGGCGGGGGTGCTCGCCAAGCCTCCTGCCAGCCTGCCTGGGGAAATCAAAGCCCCACGGTCAGAGGCAGACAGCGGAGGAGCGTCGCTGAGCCTCAGAGAGCCATGCAGTGCTTTGAACAGAATGGCTCCTCGCTTGCAGACGGAGCATGCTTTCCTCCTAGACCAGGAACCTGGAATGTGCCCTGTGCGGGGATCACAGGCGGAGTCGACAGTGAGGTGCTGGGAACCGAGCCCAGGCGCCGCACGCGCTATCCAGCTGCCGGGGCAGCCGCGGCTGATGAGACCCAGGCCTGTCTGGCTGGCTGACGGGCCCCTGGGAGAGGGGCATTCAGGCACTGACCCCAGGGGCTCCCTGCCCGGCTCTGAGACTCAGCACCTGCTGACCCCAGGGCTCTGCAGGTGTGCACCACGGTTGGCCTGGTCCCCACACATGGACACTGCCTGGGCGGCAGGAAGGCAGGTGGCATGGGCATCCGAGCACCTAAACAAACAGACCTTTTCCCAGGACCTCCTCCCTGGCTCAAGCTGTGACCTACCTGAGTCCAAAACTCCTCCCCCTCCCAGCCCCACACGAACTGCACCTGCCAAGTACAGACGAAGTTTGCTCTTTTTTGCATTTGGTAGAAATAATGTCTTGTTTCCATATGTGATGAAGCCCAGTGATAACACAACCACAGTAACATAATTATCAACGGGTCCAAAGGGAGGGGGGTTGATTCCTGCCCTCTGCAACAGACTTGCCCGGTCAGTCCATCTACCCCATTATAACACAAGCCCTCGCTTCTTTGGAGACTTCCAGGTCCTACTTAGGAAGTTACTGTATTTACTAAGAACTGGAAGTCTGTCTAGAAATATGCAAAGCACACAGAGCTCCACCTGCTGCCAGGGCCGCCGTGGTGAGAAGAAGCTCTGCTGAGACGCCAAGAAACCTCAGCCTTGAGGAGCTCGAGTTTTAAATGCCAGTGGGGGCTGGGCGCAGTGGCTCACACCTGTAATCCTAGCACTCTGGGAGGCCGAGGCAGGCGGATTGCTCGAGGTCAGGAGTTCGAAACCAGCCTGAGCAAGAGAGAGACCCCCGTCCCTACTAGAAATAGAAAGAAATTAATTGGCCAGCTAATATATATGTAGAAAAAATTAGCTGGGCATGGTGGCGCATGCCTGTAGTCCCAGCTACTCGGGAGGCTGAGGCAGCAGGATTGCTTGAGCCCAGGAGTTTGAGGTTGCTGTGAGCTAGGCTGATGCCACGGCACTCACTCTAGCCTGGGCAACAAAGCGAGACTCTGTCTCAAAAAATAAAAAAAAATAAAAAATAAAATAAAAAAATTAAATGCCAGTGGGTCATTAAATGCCAGCGGCCATTGTCACCGCTCAGTGCTCCCCAAAGTGTAGGGCAGCAGTCAAGGGGGGTGTGTGTGCCCAGGTGATGACATGCAGTCCCCAGCAGCACAATGTGAGGGACGGGGCGTCCTTGAGTAGCTGGAGAGCTAGTCATCGCCACTCTCGCTTCAGTGTCACTGTGAGTGATAGGGACATTCAGCACAAGCCTGGCTTCCTGGGGGCCTTGAGGCAACTTGGAGCTACAATTCCCGAACAAGAAAGAAACGCGTCTTCCCACGGCTTGGGAGCAGAAGATGACCTCCAAGAGGAGACGTCGACTATGGAGGGGACCAGGAGGGAGACGCTGATTTTCCACACTTAATAGTCTTCAGACTTTTCTAGCAATCACAGTAGAGATGGGACTGAGCTACTCTCTTAGAGGGAGTCTGCGTCACTGTCGGCTGCCCTGGCCTCTCTAGAGAGGCAGATCCCTCCAGATGTGGTGACAAGGCTGCCGTGTCCTCCTGGGGGGGGGGGGGCGGCGGGTTGCTCACAAGCAGACAGGCCGCAGACCTGTCTCTTCCTCTCAAGCAGAATCCTGACGTCAATGTGGGCCTGGGGCTTACAGTAGGGACGCCAGGCCACGTGGAGGGCGAGGAGAGAGCATTCCTCACAGACGAGGCCATGCTGCAGGATGGGCATGCCTGACCGGGGAAGTACCAGGGGGTAAAAAGGGAATGTCCTGTGTCACACACCTTGAGAGTAAAAGTACAGTTTTCCATCTTCTCCGAGGACCCAGCTTTAGTCTGCAGGCCAGAACACACTCTGATCATTTGGAGGATGTAGAAGGGACGTTTTGATGGGCAGGATTTGCAAGTTAGATTTTCTTCCCTTTTACAAATCCAAGAGATCTAAAACTAGTTAAATTTTTTGAAAATATTCATGGGTCCATTGGACTCGTTTTCACGGCTCACATCTCCTGGGACATAACCAGGGGTGCTTAGGTTATAACACACACATATCGAGGTGTTGTTTTGCAGCTTCTCTTGGCGCCTCTGCACGTGCTGTGGCCACTGCTTGGCCCAAATCTCCCCCTTTCGTCCTGCACCCTACTCATCCTCCTCGCCTGGGCTGCCTCCTGCTCCGGGCCTCCCTGTGGGGTGACATGGGTGTTATCCCTCTGTGTCGTAGGTGTGTGGTTAGCTCATCCCTGCCAAGGGAGGCCCAGTGACTGCTTATTGCTAGGGTCCCTGTAAGCACTGCGGTGTTTGGCATGCAGGCACTCAGAAATGTTTGTTTCGAAGAAATGAAAACAGAGCTATGTAGGGCACACTGATAATGAAAACATCTGAGCTTGAACAGTGTTCCGCTCCTTGCTGCACCCATAGGCAGCTCCAGGCTTTCAGACACTGAGCTTCCCAATGGCTTCTTGCTGGGGCTGCTGGGTTCCTGGTCACTGTGGAGGCTGCCCCGCAGTTGCCATGGGAAACAGCCACTCACAAAGCACCCTTCTCCGGGGCCCCTGAACTCCGCCCCTACTCCCTGCTGCCATGGGAACTGCCCAGGTGCCAGCACCTTCCTGCTGCCCACCCATGAGGGAGCCTGGCTACAGGATGGGGGCTGGGCTTCTAGGAGATCTAGCCACCCCACTTACAGCTGCTTTTATGGAGAAATGCATTCGAGTTCCAAAACAACCAGCCAGCAAATGAATTATTGGAGCACATCCCATGAAACAAAGCAGGCAGGATGGAAAGTAGGAAGAGGGATCAGTTCTCCTTTATCCTGGGGCTGGCAGGGACAGGGGGCAGGGGTCTGGTCCTGAGAGAAGAGCCCTAGTGAGTGTTGTCAGATTTTTACCAATTGGCTTTGAGAAGCAATCAGTGCAGTATCTCACAAATGAGGGAATGAGGCTCAAAGAAACTAACCAAATCCATGTTCTCACCTTCTTCCTGGGTGTATATAGCCTGGTCTTCCTTGCATCTAGGAGTGGCCACACAGCTAGCCAATGAGACATGAGGGGAGGTGATATGGGTCACTTCCAGCCCCAGTCTTAAAAATCCCCCATGCAAGTGTCCACACTCGCATCCTCTTCTGGCTGGCTGGAATGGCAGTTACCCCTGGGTGACCTTGGAGATGACCTGGTGGGGAAGATGGCTAAGCCTCCACCAGTCTCAGTCCCTGGGTGACTGTGCTGAGGAAGACTGCCCCGCCAACCTCATCTGCTGCCAGGACTAGGACCTGAACAAGAAACAAACTCCTGGTGTGGTAGTACATGTCACTGAGGTCTAATTGCCACCACATTTAGGCTTCTCTAGCTGATACATGAGGACAGTCCTCTCTAGCTTTCGGCTCACAGGTCAGCTCTGGTTCCAGAGCACCTGGCAGAATCTGAGGCACGCTGGCTAAAGGTGGGTGGGTCCAGAGAAGCTGGGATCGGAGCTGTTCTGCTCAGTATGACAGCTTCTTCCTCTGGTCTGGAGGGCTCCCAAGAAATTGGCTCCAAGAGAACATGAATTGTTCACATGACATGTTCTCAGGGAGATTATGGATTTGCTGTATGGTATCTGGTACTTAAAAGGTGTTCTATAAATACTTGTTGATGGATAGAGGGATGGATGGATGAGTGAGTAGATGGATAGACAAATGAGTGGGTGGTTAGATGGATGGATGGATAGACGGATGGGTGAATGGATGGATAATGCCTTCTATTATGGGGCAGGGGAAAGATACAGTGTCCTAAATATAGACATGAGAATTTAATTGAGACACTAAGAAAAAGAGACACCCCTGCTCACTCCGGTGACAACACCCTCCTGCCATATGTCACTGAGTCCAGGTGGGCAGAGGGGAGCAGGAGACCAGAAATAGACGGGCCCAGGCGACAGCAAGTGTGTGACATAAGTGGCCCCTGCTGCTGGGAATGTGTCCCACCCACTCCCAACCAGGCCTGGGGTTGACACTTCAGCAAATAAAACTAAAGGGTGCCCAGTTAAATCTGGATTTCAGATAAACAATGAATATCTGCCCATGCAATATTTGGAACATTCTTATACTCAAAAATTATTCATTTTTACCTGAAATTCAAATTAACTGCATGTCCTGTGTCTGATCTGACAACCCGAAGCCAGCCTGCCCAGCAAGTGACCTTGTGTGGACAAATCGGGGAGAGACTGGCTTGGGCTGGTCAGAGGCCACTGTTCCAGGGACTCGAGTCCTGTTGTCAGGGTGGTAGGCCTCTTCCAAATGACGAGGAGGGTGGAGACCTCCAGCCACTCCATTTGGCCTCTTCCCTGTGCTGTGGGCGGTATTCTAAGCCTGGAAAATGGCAGGTCTATAAATAGTGGTGTAAATTAGAGCATTCAGAAAAAAAAAAAGAACACCCTTTGACCTTCAGTCCCCTGGATCTGAAAAGGAAATCCATCCGCCCAGCGACTATTTATTAAATGCAAAACACGTGTTTCTTATTTGTAATAAGATTTGCAGAATGGGAGCATGGGGGACCTTTCTGTTTATAACCTTTAGAAAAGGTCTGTCTGTGGTTCAAGATTCTCAAAACCAACGTCATTCACCTGCAGTGACCGTCACTGTCAAAAAGCTGATACACACACGTGGCTGTCAGCATGGGATTCTTGGTCAGCCATGCACAGACACTGTTGTTCTCTCCCTTTGGATTCAGCACCATTGTAGCTTATTTTCTTGATAGTTCCAGGAGCCATGGAAGAACATTCCAGAAGTTAGGGAAATTCGCCTCACCCTGTCTTCCTGCACTGATCACATTACAAGTTCCCATCAAAACCTCCAAAGAGAAAAGAAAGGTGAGGAGGCTGAAGGGCTGAGCTGGCCCCCTCTCGAGTCCAGAGAAGGACGCGCCATCACCCAGTCCCACGTCCTGGCCGGTGCGTGGGTGCCGTGTGCGCGGCGGGACCGAGCACTGCACCCGAACACCCAGTCATGACGGAACCTCCGTCACAATCACCTCCCCTTCTCACATGTGTCATTTGTCATTGTCCTCTCCATGCTCGCCTCTCTGTAGTCCCTGTCCCACCCAGAGCCAGAGAGGTCTGTGTAAATGCTGTTCCTGTGCTACACAGCTTCCAGCAACTGCTGTGCCCCT
This sequence comes from Mirza zaza, assembly GCA_008750895.1. NCBI lineage: Eukaryota > Metazoa > Chordata > Mammalia > Primates > Cheirogaleidae > Mirza > Mirza zaza. The sequence goes on from VSMD01130890.1 coordinate 10,668, forward strand.
TAAAAAATGCCCAAAGGGTGCAAAACCTGGCTGGGCGCGGTGGCTCACGCCTGTAAACCTAGCACTCTGGGAGGCCGAGGAGGGCGGATCGCTCAAGGTCAGGAGTTCGAAACCAGCCTGAGCAAGAGCGAGACCCTGTCTCTATTAAAAAATAGAAAGAAATTAATTGGCCAACTAAAAATATATAGAAAAAATTAGCCGGGCATGGTGGCGCATGCCTGTAGTCCCAGCTACTCGGGAGGCCGAGGCAGGAGGATCTCTTGAGCCCAGGAGTTTGAGGTTGCTGTGAGCTAGGCTGACGCCACAGCACTCTAGCCCAGGCAACACAGTGAGACTCTGTCTCAAAAAAAAAGGTGCAAAACCTTTCCTGTGGTCCACAGTGCATGCAGGTCAGCCCCTCTGACCGCAGGTTCCCCCACAGCTCTCCTTCCGCCCTGTAGATGCGCTGCTCTCCGCTCCTTGCGCACACGAAGCTCAGTCCTGCCTGGGGCTCGCGTTGGCTGCTTACTGGGGGCCTGGAAGATTCCTGCTGCATGCGTTTGCCTGGCTGCTGCCTTCTCGCCCTTCCAGGAGCAGCTTAAAGTGACCTTTCAGAACAAACCTACACAACTCCCTCCAGCTCTCTCCCCATCTCAGCACCCATTTCATTTCAGCAACAGCACTGACCGTTACTTGCCAAGTTTTTGTTTATTTGCTATTGTCTGTGTCCTCAAGATAGGATGTAACCTCCTATTCGTCCGATTCGGCCCACATCCCCGGTCCCTGGAACAGCAGGTGGCACAGGGTAGGCTGTCAGTAAGCCAGGAATGAATTAATCTGTTGCAGAAACTTTCAGACTTCATTACGTCACCAGGCATCTGATCCTCGTGGAGACAGCTTATATGCAACCATGCACTCCTACAATAATCACAGCAAACGCTGACCAGGGACTTTCCGTCTGAGACCTCATCAGAATGGCCTTTGCTGTCCACGTTTGCATCAGCATTCTGGCCACAACCTCTTAACCAATCTCTAAGAATTTCCAGACTTTCCTTCTTTTTTTTGTCTTGTTCTGAGACATCATCTAGAATCACCCTTAATGCTCTGCGCTGTTCACAGCAACAATCTTTCTCTAGCCTGCCCCCCCAAACTCTCCCAGCCTTTGCCGCCGTGACCCAGTTCTAAGCCACCCCAGACCCCAGGTGTCTGTACAGCAATGCCCCACTCCCTGGTACCACTCCTTAGTGCATTTTGTGTCACTATAATAGAATATCCAAGGCTTGGTAAGTTATTAATAGAAGAAATGCATTTACTGATGGTTCTACAGGCTGGAAAGTTCAGGAAGCATGGCACTCGCGTCTGCTTGGCTTCTGACAAGGGCTTTCGTGGGAAGAGGCAAAATCCAATGGCCTCCGGTTTTATAACAACCCACTCTCATGGTAAGAACGAATCCATTCCCAAGAGAACAAATCCAGTCTAGGGAGAGTGAGAACTCTCTCACTACCAAGCCTTTCATGAGGGATCTGTACCCACAACCCACACTGCCCCCCCAAGGTCCTACCTCCCTGCACCACCACACTGAGGGTCAAACTTCAACATGAGTTTTGGTGAGGACATACCCCATCCATCCCACAGCAGAAAGAAGCCAGCAACAGAAGATGACATAGAAAGAAAGCAAGAAGCCAAACGAAGACAGTGTTTGAAAGAGTAGAGAAGTGATCAAACCATGCCAGGCCAATTCTCCCAGGCCAAGGAGAAAATCCAAATACCACCCTATCCCCATTTTCAAATATTATAAATTGTTCTAATAATGCTTTCACACAACTTGGTCCATTTGTTGATAATCCACTAAAGAATCACCAGGGATAATTCAAATTCTTCAGAGGTAATTCAGTCTCTCCAGGAAAATTATTGAGCATTTACTCTGCACAATAAATTAAACGGATGATGAGTGAAATGCAAAAATGATGAATAGTTCCTGTGCTAGCTCCTGTCCTAGTTCCTGTCGTAGTTCCTGTCCTCATGAAGCTTTCTATCTACTAGAAATCTACTAGAAAAAAAAATACAGCAACCACAAAAGCTTCTGCAACATCAGAAGAAAGAAGTAATCCATAGATACTCATCATCTACTATATTCACAGCACTCTGGCTTGTTGCAGAAAATATACAAGGGAAATGTAAGACTAACTCTGTCCTCATGGAATTTACAATTTAGTTGGGGAGACTAGAGTAAACTCAAAAGAAATATTTAGAGTAGAAATAAAGGCAAATAGGCGTAGTGGTGTGTAAATGCACCAGACAGCTATTCATGTTAAAAGTGCTTCCTGCTGAACAGCATCAGTTCTCTGGCCTGGGATGTCTCCGTGGCTGTAGTTCATACATGTCAGGGCTGGGGGTTCCAAGGAAGTTGGGGATCGGGCAAGAGAATGCAAAGAATCAGTATATGAGCATGACAACCTCTGAGGAAGGTCCCCCAGAGCACACTGGCACCCCACTAAGAGGAGGCTTTTCCCAGACGCCCGGCTTAGAGATTAAGCACCCTGTAGGACGGGTGGTAGAGAGCATGAGGTCACCACGGAGCTGGTCTGTCTTGACATTGCTTCCCATTCATTAGCTTCCAGCTGCTATTTCCCCAGAAGTAACCAGATAAAAGAAGTTTTGCATTTCAAATGTTGAGGCTTTGGAAAAATCAATATCCACACCAATTTCTTCCTCAGTTCTGATATAGTAACCCAAAATGCTTCAAAGTTCTGCACACCCAAGCATTATAGTGGGAAGCTCATGAATTTTTATGTGATATAACCAAATCTTCAAACAATGTTGAGCAAAGCCTTGGTACTCACGGGAACTCTTTATAGAAGGGGCACACAATCCTCAAAGGGCAAATCAGGCATTTGCTTGTTTTAGCCTAATTTTAAAGTATGGACTGAGCAGTACTTAAAGTGGTGGATTTCTTGACATGTGTAGGTGAAATATGTTTCAATTTATTGCGAGATTTAGATACCTTTTTCCATAGAAATTTCAAGCAATTTTTAAGATCAATGTGTGTAACTTGAGTAGAGAAGGGATAAGAGAAACCATTTATTTTCTTTTTGTACTAATTCTTGAAATACCATTCCATTAAAATTCAACATACCTCAGAAGGAAGATAGAAGGGAAAAGTATTTCAAAAAAATGTCCACTTCTTCATCTCACCCAACCTTCTTTTTCAAGTCAGTTTGCTTTAGCACCAGTAAGATATTTCTATTATCTTTTCTGTCAACACCATGCCAAAGCCAAAGGGAACATGATCATTTTTGCTTTGGTGCAAACCATATGGGAGTAGTTTATTTTTTTTTTCAAATAGCAAAGGACCATAGAGTTAGAAATAAACTACAAGTCTTGAAGGCTTATAAGAGCATTACCAGGGAAATTTCTTAAAGTCATGTTTCTCTGGCCAGGCGCAGTGGCTAACACCTATAATCCTGGCACTCTGGGAGACTGAGGCAGGAGGATAGCTTGAGCTCAGAAGTTTGAGACCAGCCTGAGCAAGAGCCAGACCCCATCTCTACTAAAAATAAAAAAAAATAGCCAGGTGTCGTGGCGTGCACCTATAGACCCAGCTTCTTGGGAAGCGGAGGCAGGGGAATTGCTTGAGCCCAGAATCTGAGGTTGCAGAGAGCTGTGATGATGCCCTTGTACTCCAGCCTGGGCAACAGAGTGAGACTCGGTCTCAAAAAAAAAAGTCATGTTTCTTTAGCAAACCAACAAGAAAGCGACCTGTATTTTTGTTTTTCACAGTGTGCATTCTGTTCTCTTTGGGTCCGGTTCTAAATTGGAAAATTCGGAAAAATAAATGACAAATACACGGGATCCATTGACTTCTTATGAATGTGATTTTTCTTACCTGACATGTTTTCCATAAATTAGGACAATGTTGCTGTGTTTTTCAGATTAGAAGACCCAGTTCAATGAGTCTGTCTGCGGAAGAGGAAATGAAACATCCTGCTCCGAGCCCCATTAGGCGGTGACTAAGGACAGCCAGCTGTCAGGCGGAGCGGCTGGATTCTGGGGGAGCCGGTTAGACGGTGGTGCTAAAAGCCGCCTAGAGTCTGATGACCGTCACAGGGACCTTACCGCTGCCCTCCCGCCCCACCCCGGTGGAAACAACGTGAACAACCTGGGTGACCACCCAAACACAATTTTGAGAGTAATTTCAAGGTTTTGGAGCCTCCTCACCCCTGAGGTCCAGACCCCATTCCATAACTATCAGTTCCCATCAGTATGATTTGGGGTGAGTTACTTGCTCTCTCTGAGGCTCAGTTTCCACCTCTGTAAAAATGGGTGTGTGATAATGGTCTGGCTCATGGGTTTGTGTTAAAGATTAAATAAGCAGATGTATCTAAACACAATATCTCGCTTGTAATGAAGCTTGGTCATTCTGAGCTGGTTTTTTTTTTTCCTGCTTAGGCTATGAGTTTAAGATTCCCTGGTCGAGGAGGGGCATGGTGGCTCATGCCTGTAATCCTAGCACTCTGGGAGGCCAAGGTGGGAGGATCACTTGAGCTCAGGAGTTTGAGACCAGCCTGAGCAACAGCAAGACCCTGTCTCTACAAAAATCAGAAAACTTTAGCTGGGTGTGGTGGTGCGCGTCTGTAGTCCCAGCTACTCTGGAGGCTGAGACAGGAGGATCACTTGAGCCCAGTAGTTGGAGGTTGCAGTGAGCTATAATGATGCCACTGCACTCTAGCCTGGGTAAAAGAGTGAGACCCTACCTCAAAAAAAAAATAAATAAATAAGATGCCCTGGTCAAAAAGAATAATGTGTGTACTTTATATTTTGTCTGTATCAATTAAAAGAAACAATCTGTATTATAGGTTTTATGGAGTAGCAGTTAAGAAGGAGTATGGATCTATTTACTTTTGGAGTTTCTTACAATATCCATAAGTTACCTCAAAATAGTTTGACGTTGAAAATACGATCATCAGTTTGTATTTGTTGAAGCCTCAACTCTAGGGGCACGTGGTTGTTCTAATAGAAACTTCACCCTCCAGGACTGGTTGCTGGTATTGCACCAGAAAAACTTGAGCTCTTCAATCTCAGTCATCACCTGAGACTGTGAAAATTAGCATAGAGCGTGTCAGAAACAGACTGGTGATATGAAACATTTGCTAGTCAGCATGATGAATACCAAAAATTATGCTCTCAATGGTAAAATGAAGGTATTCAAGTTTAGACAACTGAGTAAAATATTGTCAAAGTCTCCCCCGAAACCCCCACGTCCTGCAACCTGTGTGCCTGGCCAGGTTGTGCTAAGCCTGTGGCCAAGCACCTAGGAACGGCATGGTGGATCCATGACAGTCCTGTGACCAGCCACTGGCTAGGAGGATTTCTGGTTACCTATGCTGAGTCTAGGGTATCAGAGTCCCACTTGGAATATTGTTGTTTCCCCTTCAAGAGGTGGAATCCATCAAGCTCACAGTTGCTCAAACTGTCCTGGGCCTGCTTTCTAAAGGAATGTTTGTTTTTAAAAAGGTCTGTATTTGTGGCAGAATTTTGTCTGAGAATTGCTTTCTTAATAACAAGGTTTAGACACAGCTAACTCTTGTTTAAGGACCCACCTTAAACATCTCAGTGCCATCATGTACCCAAAGGAACGCTGTGCCTGGACCTATTTGCTAAAGTTAGTTCACAACAGCTTTAAGATAAAATAGACTTGAATTAGGATCCCAGATATGCTACTTCCTAGCTCTTTGACCTTGGGCAAATGTCCTCACCTCTAAGACAAAGAAGTTAATATTACCCACTTAATTGGGTTATTAAAGAATTAAATGAGATAAGGCATGTGTGATGATTAATTTTATGTCAACCTGATTGGGCTAAGGGATGCCCAGATAGTTGGTAAAACATTATTTCTTAGTGTGTTTTTGAGGGTGTTTCCAGAATACATTAGAATTTGAATCAGTAGACTGAGTATCTCTCCTCTCCATCATGGGCTGCATCACCTGATCCATTGAGGACCCGGATAGAACTAGAAGTGGAGGAAAGGAGAATTCACTCTCTCTCCCTCTGAGCTGGGATGTCCATCTTCTCCTACCTTTGGACATGGAGCTCCTGGGTTTGAGTGTTTGGACCCATCTAGCATTCATATCATGCCACCGTGCCACCACCCCTCACACTCATGCTTTCAGGCTTTCAGGCACAGGCTGAATTACAATCACACCACCAGCGTTCTTGATTCTCCAGCCTGCAGACAGCAGATGTGCAGACTGGTAAGCCTCCGTAACTATGAGAGCCAATTCCCATCAATAATCAATCAGTCAATCAATCTATCCCTTTGGTTCTGACTAATACAGCATACAAAGCACATAGCCCACTTCCTGGCACACGGCAAGAGAGTGATAATGCCTGGTCACATGCTATCAAGTGCTTAGAATTCTTATTTCTTCCTATTATAAGTGGCTTTCCAATGTCTTTTGATTTTCATCTTCCATGATGATTTATACAGAACTATAAATCGCAACTGTTCATTCTGGGGCTTCTGTGACCTACTTTGCTCTGGTATTTCTTCTGCCTCTCTGACTGCTTCGTGTCCTCCATCCCAAGGCTCAAAGGCAGGAACCTTGCCTCTCATAGTCTCTGTTGATGCCCAGCACCTAGCTCCATGCCACAGTTGGGATTTATTTGTACCCCGATTCTCCGGAGCACCCAGGCTCAAAACCTGGCATGCGTCTTGACTCTCCCTCTCCCTCCTCCACCCCTCCAACCCTGCCTGCCTCCTGTTTGCTATTCTTTCACAACGTTCCATCTTCCATCCTAAGTTTCCAACCCCTCAGCCACCAGGTTCATTTGGGTTCCTTCTTGCATTTGGACCATCCAAATTGTCACCTACCAATTGTCTCCAGCTAGTTTCCTGCCTCCAGTCTAGCTGGTTTTGGTCCTCTAACTATCCTCCATGCAGCTGCTGAATTATTTCTGTTAAAACCCTGCTTTTGGCTGGGAGCAGTGGCTCATGCCTGTAATCCTAGCACTCTGGGAGGCCAAGGCAGGCAGATCATTTGAGCTCAGGAGTTCAAGATCAGCCTGAGCAAAAGCAAGACCTGTTTCTACTAAAAAAATAGGAAGAAATTAGCTGGACAACTAATATATATATATATGTGTGTGTGTGTGTGTGTGTGTGTGTGTGTGTATAAATTAGCTGGGCATGATGGTGCACACCTGTAGTCCCAGCTACTCGGGAGGCTGAGGCAGGAGGATCGCTTGAGCCCAGGAGTTCGAGGTTGCTGAGCTAGACTGACACCACGGCACTCTAGCCCAGGCAACAAAGTGAGACTCTGTCTCAAAAAAAAAGAAGAAAAAACCCTGCACAAGTTACCTCACACACACACACACACAATACTTCCAACAACGCTCTACTGAGAGCATCCAACAACCTAACCCTCCTTTCAGGAAATCCTTCACCCCAGTCAACATGGTTCACTCATCGTCCCCAGCTGTTCCTAAGCTCCCGCCCATGTGCACAGTCCAGCGTCCCTCAAACCTTCCCACCAGAGTCTCCCTTGATGACAGAGGACAGTGGCTGTGCTACATGCCAGGGAAGCTGCTTTCAAAGCCCGTGTTTTACAGCAAGAACCCACATGCACTTTGCAGTTCCATCACATAATATGTTTGTGTTTGTCTTAATATATAAACATGTCAAATTACAGCCACCCTGCAAAATTGGGCAGGTCCAATCTCTGGGCTCAGGAAGACGTGCAGGGTTAAGCGCTTGGCTTTGTGGACCCTCCAGCTCACCACAGAGCACGACTCCCCCGCAGGCCCCTGGCACCCCCAGCACCACGGTCAGACTCACCCACCATCTCCCCTCCTGGCCTCAGTGAAGTCCTCTCCACCCCCGTCCCTGATGATTTGGGGGCAGCAGTCACTGCCCGCTGTGGGTCCTGGAGCCCATTCTGCTGGCCCTACCCACTGCAGCTTGAACAACTGGCCGTCTTTTCACAGACGATTCTGTTTCCCCAAGTAAAAGGGGAGCCTCCTCGAGACAGGGACCCTCTGTCACACCAGTGTGTATCCCTCTGGGTGCCACACAGTGCTTTGGGCACAAATAGCCATCAACAGTGAATTCTGTGTTTCTCCTGTGCTTTAAAGTGCCTCTGTAACGTTTTCATTTTACATTGATTTCTTTCTCTCCTATATTCTCCTTTTTATTTCCTGCCTCTCCTCAATGGCGTTCCCTTCTCCTTCCCCTGGTCTGCGTGACTCCAAACACCGAATCTTCTCTCAGTGACGGAGCTTTTCTGATGCCATGCTTTAAAATGCTTCAGCAGGACCAGGAAAAGCTTAAAAAGAGTAATGAATATGGGCGTGGGGAAGGCTAATAAATAATGGCTCCTTTTTTTTCCTTTTTGTCTTCTTCTTTTTTTTTCTTTTAAGAATTTCCTCAAGGCCAGGCCCTATGTTCAGCATTTTATTTGCCTGGTTTCATGATAACACACCATGGGAATCCCTCACAGATATAAAGTGGAACATTCTAGAAAAGTACACAAGCAACTCTCAACATCTGAGCAACCCACTTCCTTTCTCTGCCTGACCTCCCCCATTTAATTTCTCACTAATAGCCCCACCACACGGGAAGAACGAAGGCAGGGAACTCACAAAAGGAAGGGCTTTGAAACAATGAGGTGAGGTTCAGGCACTCGAGTGGTCCCCATTAACCCAAGTGCTTGAAAGGGAGATGGAGAGGATGAATCATGAAAGGTCACTGTAGCTCTTTTTCTCTCAGCAGGCACCCACCACACATGCGCACACGCACTCACATGCGCACACACCCACCCACACACACACACACACACACACTTTCTCCTGACCCCTTTCCCAGCCTTCTTCTGAAGCTGAAATTACAAGAATCATGCAGCCATATGGCGTCAATCACAGCGGCCAGCACCCCTTTAATGTATCACTGGCCGATGCACTGGTAAGTTTAAATATAACTGTGGCTGGGCACAGTAATCACGCTTGTAATCCTAGCACTCCGGGAGGCTAACACAGGCGGATCGTTTGAGCTCAGGAGTTTGAGACCGGCCTGAGCAAGAGTGACACCCCATCTCTACTAAAAAAAAAAATAGAAAGAAATTAGCTGGACAACTCAAAATATATAGAAAAATAATTAGCCTGGCATGGTGGTAGATGCCTGTAGTCCCAGCTACTTGGGAGGCTGAGGCAGGAGGATTGCTTGAGCCTAGGAGCTTGAGGTTGCTGTGAGCTAGGCTGAAGCCACGGCACTCACTCTAGCCTGGGCAACAGAGTGAGACTCTGTCTCAAAAATAAATAGATATAATTGGGGAGTGTTTTAGTCCATTCAGGCTGCTATAACTAAATACCATAGATTGGGTGGCTTATAGACAGCAGAACTTCACTCCTCACAGTTCTAGAGGCTGGGAGTCCAAGACAGGTGCACTGGCAGATTGAGTGTCTGGCGAGGCCTGCATCCGGGTGCATAGATGGTGCTGTGCTGTGTCACTGTGCCGTCGCTTGGTGGAAGGAGTAAATGGGCTCCCCTTGGGCCTGTTTTATAAGGACATCAATCACATTCATGAGGACTCTGTCTTTATGACCTAATCACCTCTCAAAAGGCCCCACCTCCTAATACCACCACCTTGGGGTTGGGATTTCCACATACAGATTTTGGAGGGACACATTCACACCATCGCAGGGAGAGATTCTGTGATTGGTGGGGCATGGCCTCCTGGCTCTAGGTAAGAATAGAAATTTCCAGACTGTTGCTGCGGCCACATTCTGGTTGCCATGGCACTGATGTTGAGGACCCAAATGTGTATGCACTAAACTAAGTAATCGTGCATCCAAATAAATGTTCATTCTTTTGTCCTCTTGTTGATTGGCTGAGTGGCTATTTATTAGATTAAATTCTGAGAAGGCTTACATTTCATGATATTTAAGCAGTGGGACTTAATAGCAAGTCCATTTTGCAGCAACTTCTTCGACTTATTAAGGTCAATTTCCATTAAAATTTGTTTCTAAAAATTATCAAAAGAGAGACAGAGTTGTTGCCTTTCTTTAGACAGACCACCTGATTTTCTTGAAACCTGTCCTAATTTCTTTTAGGCCAAGTAAGAGTGTGCCAATTTACAGAGCTGCAGTCAATTTTAATAAATATGCTTCATACAGACAATATGTGCTACCTATCAGCACGGCACCTAAGTGCTTAGCAAGGATAACAAGAAAAAAGAAAGATAAACTTCTCTTGGGACTATGGTCTATTAGTGTGTCAAACCAAATTTTTAATTTGGAGAGCAATTCTGCAGAAATGAACAGAAACTCCTCTCTAAACATTTTAATAAAAATAACCCCCCGAGCCAATATGCAATTGAGTGCATTGCTTTCTAGTAATTTCATTTATACAATAGCTCCACAAGCTGTTTCTCTCTCCATATTCAGATAACCCTAGCCTCTAGGGTGACTGTAAAAATGATATTTTAATAATGCACCACATCTGTGATCAGAAATACTTGATGAAACACTCTCATGATCTTATGGTAACAAGCTTCAGAGAACGATTTTCCAGATTTAGGCAGGATCGGTTTATTGCTTGTAGTAACTATCACTGGCATATTTTGCAATATTGTCTTCAAGAAATCATACCTAGAGATGAGTGCTTAGAAAGAGATCCAGCCTTTATTTCAGCTGTTGAGGCCTTGCCCACTCCCACAGAACTTACAGATCAGTGCTGTCCTACAGGAATATAATTCGAGCTGCATGTGTCATTTGAATTTTTCTAGTAGCCACATTAAAAGCACAAGGAAACACATGAGATTAATTCTAATAATGAATTTTATTTAACATTGTATCCACAGTGATTACCATTTTAATGTGTAATTAATATAAAAACATTATTAATGAAATGTTTTCCATTTTTTTGCATTAAGTCCTCAAAATCCAGCATGCATTTTACATTTACAGCACATCTCAGCTCAGCGGAGCCACATTTCACAGGCTCGGTTGTTCTGTTGTTCCACTCTGTATTGGGTAGTGCAACTGTGGAGCAAAAATCTCCTGAGGCCCAGGTGTAATGGCCCAGCCCTGTAATCCCAGCACTTTGGAAGCCTGAGGTGGAAGGATCGCTTGAGGCCAGGAGTTCGAGACCAGCCTGAGCAACCTAGCCAGACCCCGTCCCCCCGCCAAAGTCTCCTGAAAGGGTGGTCTGGAACCTTCTGCATCAAGAAAACCCTGAGTGTCTTAAGAAAAATATTAATTCCTAGGCCTTAATCTTGATGTATCCCTGGAGATACTGCTAAAGAATTTTCATTTTTAAACACAAGTTCCATAGCTGAGGCTTTGCTTGCTAAAATTTGAGAACATTTTTTAGGCTCCCTGTCCCAAATTTGCTTATAGCCCACAGCCAGCACCACCACAACCACCATATGCCCCACCATGTGGTCACGCAGACATGCAGACACAATCTTATCACCCAGTTCCTCCCTTCATACATCCGTCACATATTTATTGGGCATTGATTGCATGTGTGGCCTAACAAAATAGGCAAAGCCCCCGACCCTGGAAACTTACATTCTAGTGGAGGAGGCAGACAACCAACAAGCAAAAGGGTAAACAAATGACCTAATTTCAGGTGGGACAGGTACAGAGAGGAGAAGTCAAACAAGGATAGGAGACAGTGGGCAGAGGAGCGCAGGTGTGGTATGGTCGGGGAGGGCCCCCAGAGGGGACACATGTTGAGAGCAGACACAGAGGAGGAGGAGAGAGGGGCCCACAGGGGTCTGAGCAGAGCTCTGCGTTGGAGGCTCCAGATGGGAGCAGCGCCGAGGGCAGGGTGGCTGGAGCCTGCTGGAGGCGGGGGTGGGGGGGTGGGACTGGCTCTGATGGCACAGGGCCAGCACGGCCAAGGCAAGGCATTTAGAGCTCATCCTGAGAGCAGGGAGATTCCCCAGTGGGGTTAAGCAAGGGCATGTGGCACAACATGTGATGGGGGCGGTTCTAAAAATCATACAGGGGAGTGAGAATGTTGGCCCAGGCAAGGGTGACCGTGGTGGCAGCAGACGAGTAGCTGTCGATGGCAGAGCTGATGGGACTTGTGGATGAATGCATGCTGGTGGGAGGGAGGAGGGGGTGGAGCAGAGCCACGCAGTGTTGGACCTGAGCAACCGAGTCACCCGTGGGACATTCACTGAGGCGGAGCTATAGCCTGAATGTCAGTGTCCGCCAGCATGCATGGGGAGACCTAACCCCCAGTGTCATGGGATTAGGAGGTGAGGACCTTGGGGGTGAGTGGGGCATGAGGGTGGAGACCCCCTGAGTGGGATCAGTGCCTGCTACAGTTTGGATGTTTGTTCCCTCCAAACCTCATGTTGGAATGTAATCCCCAGTGTGGGAGGTGGGACCTAATTAGAGGGGTGTTGAGTCACAGACAGATTAATACCCTCCCCCGGAAGTGAGTGAGTTCTCACCCTACTACTTCCCTCTGGAGCTGGTTGCTGTACAGAGCCCGGCTCACCCCTCCGGCTCTCTCTTCCTTCCACTCTCGCCACGCGATCTCTGCACACGCCGACTCCCCTTCGCCTCCTGCCCCAAGCAGAAGCAGCCTGAGGCCCTTCCCAGATGCAGATGCCCAATCTTAACCTTCCCAGCCAGCCGGAACAAGGGGGCCAATTAAACATTTTTTAATAAATTACCCAGCCTCAGGTATTCCTTCACAGCATCTCAAAATGGACCAAGACAGTGTCCCTTATAAAGAGGCACAAGGGGGCTCATTGTCCCCGTGAACCATATGGGACTCAGCGAGAAGGTTTCATCGGGATCTGGAGGCAGGCCCTCCCCGGACACTGAATCCACCACACCTTGATCTCCCATTTTCAGCCTCCAAAGCTGTGAGAAGTAAATTTCTGTTGTTCTAAAAGACACCCAGTTTATGGTGTTCTGTTACAGTAGCCCAAGCTGACTGAGACAGATGAGGAAGGTGTGGGTCGGGGGTGAATACAAAAACCCTAGTTGCACAAGTAATCTCTTTGCAACCAGGGAGATTCTCGTGAACTAATCCTGTTCTAGTGAAAATGGAGAGAGGGAAGAGCTCACTTGTTATGTGTCTCACTTCCTCTGTCCTCTCACTGCACCCTCTTCCACAGGGGACAGAGAAAAGGTTAAGAAAGTTTCCTGCCCGCAGGAGGTGGAGGAAACCCTGGCCTCCTTCTTCATGGAATTCCCTAGCAGATGTTCACATGTAGGAATTTGACCATACACACCTATACCCTACCCTGCTTCTGCCCCAGGAACCCCCAATATCACATGCACTCAGCTCCTTTTGGCTCTACGGAGACTGGAAGACAGTAACACCGGCAGAATCCCCTATTTCCATCCCCCTGTGGAATCCCCTCCCCTGGAGTGTGAGCAGGACCTGGAACATGATTTCACTCCTTTCACTAAGTTATGTCATAAGGTAAAGGTGAAGGGACTTTGCAGATGGAATTAAGGTCCCCAAGCTTACTCTGGGTGGGCCTGGCCTCATCAGGTGAGCCCTTACAAGGGGGTCTGGTGGTCACACAAAAAGCACCAGAGATGCTCTCCTGTTGGCCTTAAAGACATAAGTGGCCAGGTTACGGAGGAATCCATGTCAGCGAAAGGGCTTCTCCGAGCTGAGACTGTGGACTTCGGTCCTACAGCTGCACAGGACTGGATTCGCCCACACCCAGGGAGCTGGAAGAGAGTCCTGAGCTTCGGCCGGATCGCGCCTCTGGCGGACACCTGCTTACAGCCCATCAGACCAGGGGCAGAGGACCCTGCTAGGCCGTGACGACCTCTGACTCGTGAAAACTGTCGGATAACAAATGTCTCTTGTTCTGGGCCCCTAAGTTTGCAGAAATGTGTTATGCCGCAATAGAAAACTAGTTCATTAAGATAGTAATAATGGCTAACTTCTATTCAGCACTTATCAACATTTTCAGTTGTTTTATCTCATTATTCCTCATAAGGACCCCATGAGCGTGGCACTATTATTATCCCAATTTAACACATGAGAAACTGGGGCTCAGGGAGAAGTATTGGAACTGAGCGGGGGCTACAGCAGGGGTTCGGCCCCACTTCTGGAACCCTGAAGACAGAGAGTTTGACCATTATTCAATGGGGGCGGGGCTCCCTCATCAGGAATTCTGCACCTGAGACCCTCCTCTTCATCATTATGAAGCCTGCTCTACCCAACCCCCTAGTGCCCGCAACCATGCACTCTCCCCCACCCCAGACCCCACCAAGCAGAGCCTCTGATGGGCATCACGATGTTTCCCCTCCCTGCCCTCTCGAGGTACAGTGGTGCCCGAGGTCAGTTTGGATGGCACAGCCTCTGGGAGCTAAGATATCCCCAGCTCCGCTGGGCGTATTCTGGCCTAGCCCACTCCTGGGGTGATTGATTCAGCCTGGTTTTCCCGGGACCATCCTAGTTTGAAAACTGAAAGCCCCATATCCCAGGAACCCCTCCATCCCAGGCAAATTGGGATGATCAATCGCCCTACCACCTCTAAACCAAGCCCAGACGTGTGAGCCCTGGGGCCCCTTTCCTGCTGCAACTTGCCATGCCTTCCCCATCACCAAGAAGAAAAAGAAATGCGCAGCTTGGATAGAAGAGCCCTGCTCTGTAGACAGAGTTCAGAGTAGAGGTTACTGTCCCAAAGCCAAGGAGCTCCTGTTGGATGGGGTTTGGCAGCACAAACCCAGGAGGCGCTTCAGCCTGGCCCATCAGACCAGCCTGGGAAGTCAGGGCCATCTGGGGCCTTTCCCCTGAATGGAGAGATCCTCCTGCCTGAGCACCACGTGAGCCACACTGACTCGGACCCCAGACCACGCAAGACTCTATTCTCTATCAGCTCTGCTCCCCACGCAGGCAACTCGGGGAGAGCTGGAGGAGGTTCTACATCCTTCCTAAGCTTGTGGTCATCCCAACACTCACCTGGGGAATGAAGGGAGCCACCTACTCTGGTTGCCTCCATTGAGAGCTCAGTCCTGACAATGTTGACTCCCCTATAAGAGCCGGCTTATCTCTTGGGTGTCCTGGACTCTTAACGGCACTCTGCCAGCCTCCAAGTTGTGCTCTTGGTGCCAAGTGGCATCCACTGTGACAGTAGTTGGATCACTACAAATCTGTCCACAGTATCAGAAAGGGCTCAGATCACATATTTTATTAAATACAGCCAACTGGTGATTCATAAGCCCATTCATTCATTTATTCGTTTGTTCAACCAGTATTGGGGGGCACCTACCGTGGGCCCCATTATCTCAGGCTCTCACAGGGAATTGCAGCACATTTTAAACTGCATGACACAGTAAGTGCTAGGCACAGCCCTACCGTATAAAGCAGGTGTCCTTGAACTACAGCCCGCGGGCCACATGAGACCCACCGAAGACATTTATCCTGCTCTCGGGGTGTTATTGCCGCCGCTGCCTGTCCTGCTTAGCAGCCGACTCGTCCCAGACCCACAGTGCACATGTGTGGAATGTGCGCTGCTCTCTCCAACGGCCCTCCAACGGTCTGAGGGACAATGAACTGGCCCCCTGTTTAAAAAGTTTGAGGACCCCTGGTATAAAGATACCAACTTAGTCTACACAGATGCAGCTGGGGGGCGGTGCATGGTCAGTAAAAGGTCCCTAAGGAGTTTGTCCACGGGAAAGAGAGCATATTTTTATCATCATCATTTAGGTTGTGTGCGGAAAACACACTAGTTGCATGTGACTATAGAGATACACCCACGATAACCTCACAACCCACAAAACACTCAACCATCAGCCTGAAACATGTCTCTGCATTTTATTTTGGGAAAACATAAATCTGGTCACAAAACGTCTTCGGAGAGCAGGGTAGTCGAGAAAGACACAGAACAGATCTGAGTAACAAGGCTGGGGCCACGTTCGAGGGGGCGGAGCTGACACGAAATTTTCTTCTTCCCGGAAAAGCAAGGTTAACGCGAGCTGTGCAGCCCAGATGGCCGTGAGATTTACAGCTACCTAAAGAGGAGCAGAACCCTTTCAAGGGCTGAGTTACGATGACGTCCAGGTATTGATTACTTGAGAGCACCAGCCCCGCATCCCGCAGAGTCAGGGGATGAGGAGGAGCGGGGAGATGGTGGTGGTGATCGTCTTTATGTAGTTTTCAAAGTCACTTCCGAAGAAGAGGATGAGGTAATAGTTGAGTATGCCAGCGAGGGACATAAGGAACAGGAACAGTATGATGCGTTTCCCAAATATGTAGCCAGGGGTGCTGGAAAAGAAGGGAAAAGAAAACTGTAGATGCAGCACAAATGGCACCAACTTCACAAAAAAATATGCGAAATTTTAGACACATGGGGTTTAAATTATAGCTCCTTTTACTCAACAATGCTCCATTTACCCATTTACTGCACGTGAAGGATGGACGTGTCTTAGCTATTATTAGTCATCGAACATATTTCAAAACCAAGCTAAAAGAGCCCACACCTCAAAACCCACTGCCGCCAGGGCTCTGCCGTACCCGTCCCTCCGCACTCTCCACTCTCCGCACTCCAGCTCCTGGACGGCCTGAGGGTGGCGGCGTCTGCTGGTCACCAGGCATTCTGACTGATGGGGATTAGGCCCCTCACTCTGCCGCCCCTCTCAAGACTGCCTGCCTGCAAGGCCCGCGCTGGTGGCCAAGTGTATAATGCGGGACCATTAGAAGTGACCGTTTAGATGAGCCCATAAAGCTGGTGGAATCTAAAAGGTGCTCCAGCATCTCAGGGTTCAATCTGTCGTCCTGGGGCTGCCTGGGAATAGCTCCCGTCCACGTCCCCGAGAGCTGGGCGCCCAGCGATGGAAGACAGGCCCCTACATTTTGGAGTGGAGGGAGAGAGACTTTTTAAATACATTTATACCCTTCTCTCAAAGGCTCTAAATCCATAGCTGCGTAGGCGGATCACCAGCCCGGGCCGGGAGGCGTCTCCCCGGTAAGAGGCGACCACCTGATCGCACGCAGAGGCTTTTGCCTTTCCTCTGCAGAGCCCCCCTCTGACCACTGCGGCCGGGCCTGTCTGAATGGCACTGAAAGTCCAGTCCAATGACTTGTTCCGGCCGTGAGGAGACCCCAGCAAGGACGTCCTTTGGCAGTCAGGACTGCACAATGAGAACAGCCAACTAAGCTAAGCAAGTGAGTTAACGTTGCTGAATCCTGTTTCTTAACTATAACCAGAGAGCAGAATTCGGCAACCACAGGTTTAATGTAGAAATGTTATCTATTTGAAAGGCACCCCAAATGTTCTTAATGTAATGCGTAATTTTCCTACTGCAAGAGTTTGAAAGTCACTCAAGCAGTTAAGTGTCAAGCTCCTTGCTACTCAAAGTGTGGTCCGTGGACCAGCAGCAGCAGCAGCATCTGCCGGGAGCTTGTCAGACACGGAAAATCTCAGTTCCTTCTCAGATCTAGAGAATCAAAATCTGTATTTTGACGAGCTCCCCATTGGCCACAGTCAAGTCTGAAAAGCGCTGCTACCTGACACTCCCCTGCTCCATGGCCAACCTTGTCCTTCTCTCCTTGGTTCCATGATCACAGTCACATTCATGAAGTAAGGCATTCTATCTTCTCATTGGGGAAATAATTGGTCCCCAAAGAGAATGGTATGGGCTGAATTGTGTTCCCCCAAAATTCATTTGTTGAAGTACTAACCCCTAGTACCTCCAAATGGGACTGTATTCAGACACAGGGTCTTTAAAGAGGTAATTAAGGTAAAATGAGGTCACGTGAGTGGACCCTAATCCAATCTGACTGGTGTTTTATAAGAAGAGCTGATTAGGACGCAGACACACTCAGAGAGAAGACCATGGGAGAAGGCGGCCATCTGCAAACCAAGCAGAGAGGCCTCAGGAGAAACCACCCCTGCCAGCACCTTGACCTTGGACTTCTAGACTCTAGGTCTGTGACAAAATACATTTCTGTTCCTTAAGCCTGCAGTCCCCGACCCGCGGGCCATGGCCCGGTACTGGTCGATGGCCTGTTAGGACACAGGCCACACATCACCCTCCCCCACCCACGACACCTGACCCCACCCCCGGCCTGTGGAAAAATTGTCTTCCATGAAACCAGTCCCTGGCTCCAAAAAGGTTGGGGACCGATGATTTAAGCCACCTAGCCTGTGGTTCTGTGTCGCAGCAGCCCGGGCAGACCAGCACCGAGAGTCACCTGCTCGTGCTGGTGAGGGAAGTGAAAAGAAAATGAAGGCGTCCAAGGAAGGGATATTTTTTTAGCCAGAAAACAGAAGATTCAGATAAATTAAATTGTGAAAAGTCAAATATTGTGGCAGCTCAGATTTGTCACAGGAATGAGGCCACCATATGCTCATTATGGAAACAAGAAAAAGTGATTTGCGAAGCTGTTTTACACTCAAGATAAAACCGTAGTGAAAAATGGAATGGCGGTGCCTTCTGAGGAAAGACCGGCGTTCTTGGATCTAGGTGGGATTTTTCAAAGGTCTCCAGGCGTATCTCCCCACCCCCAGGCCCCCAGGAGACAGGACTGTGGTTCCCTAACCCTGCCTGGGCGATGCACAGGCTGTGGAAGGTGGGAACGAGGCCTCGGACTCCCTCCCCCACAGGGCTGTGAGCCGGGCCACGAGGCCGGGCACGTCCGTAGATGCTGCGTCTTTAAGTCTCTCAAGCTTGGAGAAGGGGCCACGGCCCGGGAGGCGGGCACGGCGTGTGCCGATGGAGACCTGCCCCGGGCTCAGGCAGAGCCACCGAGAGCCTGAGATGAGGCAGAAGGGCAAGGCGGGGGCCTAGACCGTGCGCGCAGGATCATCAGCCCTCGAACCACCAAGACATCTCTTTTATTGTTTCTAAAAGCCGACACATAATTCTCTCTGACTGGGTGGGGAAGGTCAGGATTAAATGACGAAGCTGTTGGAGCCAGGTGTTTTCTGTCCTTGACTTCATTTGATTCTCACAGCCACTCTGTGAGGGCCTGATATTAACCGGTTTTCTAGCAGGGGAAACTGAGAGCAGAGAGGTCAAGCGATTTGCCCGAGGTCACACAGTCGGGAAGAGACAGAGTGAGAGTCCCGCTCTCTGCACCACACCGACTCCCCGAGGTCTCCTTCGCCCTCTGAGACGAGGAGTGGGTGATTAGTTTTGAAACAACCGCACCCTCCACAGGCGGCACAGAACTTGCACGAAAGCATGAAAGCGGCGTTAGGCTAGCCAATGCCCGTCTTGAATGTGCCAGAAACGTCTAGGATGCGGCCCTGTAGCGTGGCAGTTGGTGCACCCGAGCACCCAATTCTAATACAGTTGTTTTGGCAGGGGAAACATGCTCAGGAATGTCTTACCTACCCACAGGACCAAGAATGACACTGGAATACTGCTGAAGTGGTCAAGGCCAAAGCAACTTCAAGGAAGGAGCAAAAGATGATCCGGAGCCCACCAGAGAAATTTAGGGCGAAAGATCTCATTGAGCAGTATCCTTTTCAGTTAGTGAGGTCAAAGACAAAAGTATGTTATTAGGTGTCTACAGAGTCCAGGTGTGACACAGCCCAGGGACAGAGCGGGGACCTAGAGAGGAGGCGGGCCCCAACTGAAGAGGGTATTATCGAGAGGTTTCTAGAAGGCAGAATTGAAAATCCCCTTGCACTTAACCAAGAGCCCCTCAGGCTCGAGTCTGTTAGGCTGTATTTTGGTCTCAGGCTTAGACATTTCTTCCAGTATCTACCATTTCTACTGAGGACAACTGCTCAGAGCTCTGTGCTAGAAAGGATTCTGAGGCCACGTTTGGTCTCAGCAAGAAAGAGCACCACAATTCATCGGCCGATGCCTGCCACGGCTACCGGGCAGGCGGCAAGGGTCTAGAACCCACACAGACAGTGGGCTAAAGGGCTGGTGGGATCATCCTATTATCATCTAATAAAAGAGACCAGTGAGGGACTTAAGTGGTCAGGCCACTTACATTCCAATGAGGTCCAAGGAAATCTAATATTTCTCAGAGTTCTTCGAAGTCTATATTCTTTTGTTTATTTCTGCCACCTCTGTTCATTCCCTAATAGGGATTAGTTAGTTAAACCTTTACAATTAAAAGGGACTTTGGGTAGGTGGACAAATTGTGTCATGCTCTGCAGGCTGTCTCAGAATTAAAGCCACTGCAGGACCTCCAGCAAGTGGTGACAGCTGAAGAGAAGAGGAGTGACTGAGTGGATCCCTGGGACTCCGGGGGAGGAAGATGGGGCCAGCCCAAGACCGCGAAGATGCTCTTATTTCCTTGCTAAACACTCCTCCCCCTTCACCTGGGAAAAGACACAATAGAGGTTTTCCAGGGTAAAAGAGAATAAAGAATATCATTTAGGATGGAGTTGATGAGAATTAAGAGAGGTAATGGAATTGTGGTTTTGGAGAATAAATAAGAACGCCACCAGAGAGGGATGAAGAAAGAGACGGCAAGGGACAGAATTGCCTCGTGAGAACAGCCATTCTTTTCCTGGCGGCAGCCCAGCTCACGATCTGAGCCCTGCAAGTCCTTGAGCTTCCCCAGATGTATCACAATCACCCGCCGACCTGCCCAGGATGTCACTGCCTTTGTCACCGCTGAAGGATGCTATCCAATTAGAGAGCCCATTAGCCGCGGGAGAGGGGTGCTATTGTTAAAGACAGGCACAGGGGGCAGCAGCCTCCCAGAATGCAGCCCTGGCGCGGAGCCCCGCGCACGCCAGGAATTCCCATCTCTCGGGAACTGGCAGGGTGCTGTAACTCAGACGTGTCTTCTGTAAGTGCCATCCTTTATTTTGCTAAAATCCAGATTTCCCAATCCAGGTGTCAGGACAGTACAGTGCTGCTCCGGAGCTCTCTGTCTGGCAAGATCTATAAACAACACCGTCGGTGGCGGCTCTGTTCAGTCTCACAGTCTCTCGGCGGCGTCTCATTTTCTCAGCACTCTCGCTGAGGGGCCCTGGAAGATCTGTTACTCCAGAGAACTTACCGCAAGGTGCAAGCTTTGGGTCCCATCCCTCTAGACACACAATGCAATGTTTCACTCACAGGAGGCCCGGGAAGCCAGACACAAAGGCGCTCCGGCCCCAGACTCTGAAGGGTGGGAGTAGACGGTGTGGCGTTGCAAGGAATGTGCAGCTCCCTTTGAAAGTCAACACCATATGGAGGATTTTTTTTTTTTTTTTTTTTTTTTTTTTGAGACAGGATCTCTCTGTCTGCTGGGCTAGTGCAGTGGTGTCATCATAGCTCACTGCGACCTCAGACTCATAGGCTCAAGCGATCCTCCTGCCTCAGCCTCCCGAGTACCTGGGACTCCAGGCACCCACCACCACGCCCAGCTAATTTTTCCTATTTTTGGTAGAGATGAAGGTCTCACTCTTCCTCAGGCTGGTCTCCAACTCCTGGGCTCGAGCAATCCTCTCGCTGTGGCCTCCCAGAGTGCTAGGATTACAGGCGTGAGCCACCGCGCCTGGCCGAGGAATCTTTCAATGAGAAAACTGGGCAAGTCCACCAGTTGTATTTTCAGAGCCCTAAAAGTTCAGGGAGAAAAGGAGGAGGACTCCCTAACCAGCCTTCCCCGCCCACCCAAGGTGCTCCTACAGAGCTATAAATGCCAGTCAGAATATTTTTTTGAATTAGCACATCTCCTGCTCAGAAAGCATGAGTCATTCCATGGTTCTTCAATAATCCCAGTTACCTACCTCTGAGTTCTCTCTCCCAGGTAGCCGACAAAATACTTTTGCCTCACAAACAAGTACATCAGTCCGGCAAAGGCGGCGGGAACTAAGTGGAGAAGTGAAAACACCTGTGTTAGTTTCACAGACACCAAAATATGCTGTGCTAGCACAAGGTTAATACAGTTGTTATATGCAAACAACCTCGGCAACACAGTCTAGCAGAGGACACAAGTTCTGCTGGTTGAGGCTGACATGCACTTCAGAGAAAAACCCTAGGGCTAGAAGAAACCTGAGAACTTTAATAATAGTAACATTACCTTATAGCAGCATCATGGCAGAGTTTAGAAAGTGTTTGCTTATCCATCATCTAACGTGAATGCTTTCCACATAACCAGCACCAATATTTCTACTTCTGGATGTGGAAATGTGGGCTTAGGTAGTCAAAGAGGGGCTTGTACAAGGCTGGAAGCTGATAAGGGGGGACAGGACGTGAACCCCAGCTCTGCGGATGGTTCTTCTCAAGGCACACCCTTCACCCCCAAGCCTGCCTGCAGCACAGAGCTCTCAACCTTTCCTGAGCCCAAGTGCTACTGTTTAGCAAAAGTCTCTAGGGAAGGAGAGTCCCTTTGCATTCTAGGTCTTTGGGAAACCGCCAGGAGCAATGCCCCAGTAACCCCATGGAGTGCAGGATGCTTGAGCTACGAGTTAGAAAACCCAGCTCCCCTGGGACTAGCACATCTGGGCAGGCACTCAATTTGTTCTGCATCTGGACAAAGTGCTGATTATAGTTTTCCTACCATTAGAAATTAGTGTGGGGTGAAATAAGACTATAAATATAAAAAGCAGTTAGAAAACTTCCAAGCATTTTCGCATACCAAATGAACTGCCATTGACAGACACTTTACACCTGCCAGGCACTGCTCCTGGCATTCGGGGAACTTAGGTCTGGAATCCTCCCAGCTACCTAGTAAGGAGCATGTGACTGTCACCATTGGACAGATCAGGAAATTTAGGCTCAGGCCAAAAGATCTATAAGGACAGCTGTCTTTTCCTAGATCATCTCCATGCCTGACATAGTGCCTAGCACATAGGTGCTTTCAAAAAAACATTTGTCAAGTGAATGAAAAAAGTCAGGCCAGTGGAGAGGTGGATTTGAAAGCAGGTCTTTCTGATTTCAAAACTTTATTACCACCACCATCAATAATGGCATTTACTGAGCTTCCACTGTTAGGTTGAACCACACGAAAGTGTCATTTTCGTGGATTATAAACCATTGGATATTGGCCGCTTCATTTGGCTCAATCTGTTATATGCCAAGCCCTGTGTCAGGGGCTAAATGCACATTACCTCCCTTAAGCGTCATAGGAACTCTGCTAGGAACTCAAATAGACCATGGTCCTGTTTGACAATGAGGAAACTGAGGCTTAGAAAAGCTGAGCACGGCCGGGGGTCACACACCAGCAATGAGCATCCTTGGATTTGCCTCCAATCTGTCACTCCCCAAAGCCCATTTCTTTCCACAACTCCACCTGCCTCCCAAAATACCATTGTCATATGGCAGGTAAGGAAATGGATGCACAGTAGAAACCGCTTGTGAGGTTCATCCTATGTTCTGAAATCACAAAATTGTCACAATTCTCGATTTGCCTTGGAGAAAGTTTTTTCTACGTTGTCCCACATGAATGATCCTGCTCCAAGGTACTGGCCCATTTCTCTTTGGATGGGAATTAAACCCAACATGAGCTAATAGCGATCACGGGTGAATAGTGGCCACACTCACTGCCCCTCTTCAGGGAGCAGCTGCCGTAGGGACCCGAGCTGCTGGGAACACAGAAGGGTACAAATCCAGGCTCTAGAACTCTGATGTTAGAGCAGGCCACTCATCCCTCTGGGGCTTGGGATTCTGCTCTGCAAAGTGAAGGGTCTGGGCTCAAATGATCTCCGGGATTCCTTTCAGCCAAAAAAAATAATAATAATAATTCCGGAATCGACCATATTCATAAGAAATTGCAATTATCAACCAGGGTTTACTGATGGTTTTTGTTCCCTGGCAATGCCAAAGCTTATTTTGACAAGAATGTGCATTTTCAGGGCTCAGAAACACCTTCAAACTCCTTTTGTATTTATCTGGCTACAGCAACTCTGCATTCATCTAGATCAAATACCGTCTAAAACATAAAAGGAATCATAACTCCTCGTATAAGCATAGTTTGACTTGATTTTTCAAGTAATGCCAGACATGTTTCTTATTTAACTCAGGATAGAAAATGGAACGTAAGTGCTGAGCTTCCTGACAGCCTCCTAAGCACAGAAGGAGGACACATGGCGTCCTGCAAGTGGTTTCCGCTGCCCTGGCTGCCCTCAGCTCTCCTTCACTGCGCCTAATTCTTCTCCTCCGTGGCGCTTCTCCCTCCTGGCCATGGTGTCTCCAATCGCTGACCCTCCTATGGTCTACTTGGTATGTGCTTCACCGCCCTCTGTGTTGTATTTGTTTTATTTATCCCTGTATATCTAGGCACCGGGCTTGGCATATAGTAGTTGCTCAGTGTACATGTATTATATGAATGAATAAAGTAAAAGACACTTGCAAAACACTCAGAATTTAGAGTCGAAAGACCAGGGCTCTCATCTTGCCTCTGAGTAACCTTGAACGAGCCCCGTGCCGGGGGAAATAAGATCCACTCTATCCACTGTATAGAGTGGACAGAAAAGGATAAGGATGAACTAGCTCGTCATAGATTGCCTGTGGCCGTCCCACGCATGCCCTGCTGAGCCACAGGAACTGGCCACTTCATGCCAGGCCTGGCCAAGCCTGCCACGTGCTAAATCCCAAAAGGGGACCAAAAAGTGTGACTCCGGTTCCCATTTAATTTTAAATCAACTCTGGGAGTTTATCTGTTCTTCCTACTTGCTGGAGTCAAGACTGTGGGCTGCCGATAACCCAGGGGAGGCTGGGGACCTGCCGTCCAGCCTGTGGCCCTGTGGACGCATGCCGACAGAGGGCCACCATGCAGGAAGCTTATTAGCAGAAGAGTCAGTGACAGCAGGCCCCAGAATATCCCTCAGGCGCTCTCATTTATAATGCCCTTGTATCTGAGCTAACACTGCTTAAGGATTCTGAGTCACATTTAGCCTTAAACCACCCTTGTCAGCACAGCAGCTCTCAACCAGCCACCAGGGAGCAAGCATTAGCAATGCATTATCACACCCGCTCTGCGGGCACAGAGCATGCCTGAAACACCCTCCCCAGGGCTCTCACCTCTCCAGGGCTTTGCCCGAGGTCAGGCAAAGTCTTTTCAACAAAAAGCCTGCCCCTGGAACCTCCCTAAGATCCACGTGATAGGAGAATGTATAAAGGGAAGGCCGAGTTACCTTGGCTGCAAAGTAGCCCGGCAGTCCAGAGCACAGCGAGGAAGGTGGGGTAGGCGTCTACACAGTTCTGGCTGTGGAATAAGTAAACAAGGAGGAAAGCGATCAGAGAACACGTCACTGCAATGTGGCCTGAAAATCACCTGAAAGCCCAGTTAACAGTCATCACCGAGCCCGAGGCTCTAATCCCATTCGTAGTTCCACCGACATCCACCCTCTAAGACACGGCAGTCGGCCGCCACATCGGAAACAGACGATAGCATAAAGCAAACACGTGTGCAGAATCCATTAGCTCTGTTCCCACGGCGAAGCATGACGGAGACCTGGTTTCTTGATGTACTCGCTGTGGCAGGCTTCCTGCTCCTGGCCGAGCCGATGCGCTTCTTGCAACTGAAGAGCGCAAGGCAGACAGAGGGAGTGGCCACAGTCGGGCCGGGTGGCGGGTGGCAGCCGGGAAGAGCCCAGCTAAGGAAACTTTTATATCAGACACCCAAATAGGCCCAGGTCTGCAGGCTAGGCTGAGGGGGGAAAGGTCATCTCCAAGCATTAAAGAAACCAAGGTGAATTCAGAAAAGCCAAGGCTCAGAAAATCAGCTTGCTGACCGCATGGCACAATAGCTACATGCAGAGACAGTGCTCACTCCCTGGGGAGTTCTCGCCTCCAGCTAGGCAGAGAGCTGATGGTTTATACCCGTTGTCGCCGTTAAACTCCCCGTGTTTCTGTGAATACACTCCAGGATCGTATGAGTTTCCTCTTGCGACTGTAACAAGTAGCCACAAACTTTGTGGCTTAAAACAACACAAATCTATCATCTCACAGTTCTCGGAGGTCAGAAGTCCAAACTGGGTCTCAAGGTGCTCAAGTCAATATATGATCAGCACCGCACTCCTTCTGCAGGCTTGAGGGGAGAGCCCGTTTCCTTGTCTTCTCCAGCTTCTAGAAGTCACTTGCATTCCCTGGCGCAGAACGTCCTTCCAACCTCAAAATCAGCGACAGCCGGTCAAGTCCTTTTTTCCTTTTTTTAGACTAGTCAGTGCAGTAGTGAGAAGAGGGAGAGTAGAACAGGGAGTCTGACTTGAGACTGACGTGAACAATCAATTGGGACAACTCACTACCTTCGGGCCAGCCACGTATTTCTTACTTTGAATCTCTCTGACATCTACCCTCCTGCCTCCCTCTTCCAAACTGCAGCCTCGGGGGCTGAGAAAGTGATTCATCCTCCAGTTCAAGAAAACTCGAGAAAAAATTCCTTTTTTAGGTAATCAAATAACATTCTCTGCCTGATAGGGTAGAATATCTGACGCCATCATTATTAATACCGAAGATTTCCCCTGTTCCACCCAGATTCTCATGTTTCTGGGGTGTTTGTTTGTTTGCTTGCTTTCAGTAATGCAAAAGGAAAGAAAGTCCTTAATTGTTCAAGGGACTTGCTTGTTAGAGACAACTGTCCAGTGATTTGACATTGAATCGGTCATTCGATCATTCTCACCTATTATTTCAAGCCACCTTGTTTCCTGGGTAAAACATGGTCTGTCTGGAGTTGAATGATCTCTCCCACCTGTCAGAGAATGGGCTCTTCCTCTGGATTTCCAGGATATGCCCAGAGCCCTGTCCCTCCCTCTGGCACAAGCCAGTCCCTCTCGTGATTGAGGACTTCCAGCACAGCTTCCATCCAACGCCGCAGGCATGTGTCCCTCCTTAAGGGAGTGCTCCCACTGGGCTGAATCCAAGTGGCTTTGGCCAGTGACAGCTGCCTCCTGCTGTGGAGCCTAAAGGCTGCTGTGTGGTCTTTAAAGTTTGCACCGCCTGGGTCCAGTGCCCGGACTGCCAGTTATTGGCCGTGTGAACGTGGGTGCATTTCCTAGCCTCACAGAGCCTCAATCTGCTCATCTATAGGAGGAGAATGGAGACATTAGTAATTACCTCCCCAGACTGTAGTGAGGATAAAACGAAATAAAGCTCTGCCCGGCTCACACCAAGCATTCAATAACCAACGGCTATTATTGTTCCCATGTCTTCCTTCTCAACCCCCCCGTGAAAATGTCTTTTCCACTGACAAATTATTATTATCCTGGATTTTTCCTTTGAGGAGTTTTGTGCCATTTTTTTCTGCAAAACAGAATTGACAAACCCATTTTGACACTCATTTCTTGAGGTCTAAATAGGAGCTGCTCAGCAGATCTTGCAGCAATTCACTGTGCTATCCGCAATTGGACGCACCTCACTATCCATGTTTTTATGGAGAAAAGGACTCGTTGCTATTTTCCCTGTCATTTTTCTCCACCTCTGGTAATAAAACATGAGAACACTTTAGTGCTCTGTTAATTCGTTTTGATTAATTTAAAATAAGTAAATATCATCAATAGCACTTACTACTAGTATCAATACTAATCAATAGGATCATTGCAAACCTATTGCCTTCAAATAAACTTACAAGTCTGTGATGCTGGTAGATGAGTCTAGAGTGGACGCCAAAAGGTGCAGGGGAGAAGCAACATTAGGGTGGCATTTCCCAAAATGCGTTTTGTGAAACACTAAACACTTAGTATACTCTGTCAAAAAAAGGCGGGGAGGTTGGGTTTGTAGCTAAGTAAGATATCCCCCTCCTGGAGAAACAAGATGCAGAGTGCCCCTCAGTACTTCAAAGGTTCTCAAAAGTCTGGCTAACAAGAGCTTACTCTTTCTTGTAACGCCTGTTAATACCCCATGAACTTGTAACCCATAGAACACATTTTAAGAAATTACACATCTCTAGAGACTCCTCTCCCCTCTGCAACCTGTGCCTACCTGCAGCCCCAGGGAGGAGATGAGGATTTTCCTCCAAAAACCAAACTCAGGCCAAGGCCGCTCTAGCTGTGCTCATCAGCTGGGAACAGGGCCTTGAACTGCATATTATACACGTGAACAGAAAGTCAAGGTCCAGTTCCCTTTAGCTCTCAAACGCTGACTCAGCACCGCCCTCCCGAGAGATGGGTGCGGGACAGACCATTAATCAAGGTCAGGTCTGAGCTGATGGTCGCCCGCGGGGAAGCCTGTTCATCAACTGCCCCAGAATCTCGAGCCATCTCTAGCAGTCAGCAGTCGCAATCACACTGAAAAATAGGCGTCAGGCTTTTCAACCCACCAGTATCATTTGTTCTTTATGCTACTTTTCCTTTATAGCCATGATCACTAAACATTTGTGCCTCCGCATCCCATCATCCAAAAGTTTTGGTCATGCAACCCTACAACAGGTATATTTATGAATAGATTCTAAACATGTGCTACCGTCGATCTGTAAATTACAAATGAGTGAAGCTTCATTTCTTATTTTTTAGATAGCAAGATTAAGTGCCTACTCTTTTCTTCCTGCACCTTCGTGGATCATCTTGTAACCTTTCTGGGTGCTTTTGGAGGCCCCTGGAGAAGCGAGCACTGGGGACGACTTTCTGCTGGAATGACACACAGCCCCTTCCCGGTAGTTTCCTGGCAGAGGCAGGCAGACAGGCTGCCCCCGGCTTTTGCCATCACGCAGTCGCCTGCTGCATTGATCTTTGGCCACTTCTCACACCCCAGACAGGCACATACATGTCGTTGGGCCAGGGAGGAAGTGGTCTTTGTAACAGAACCACAGCCGTGTCTGAGTAACTTTATCTTACAGAAAATGCTCCTCCCTGCCCTCCCCATTCCTGCCCCTCCACGACTCTCTCTCCCTCCCTCTTTCCACTTCTCCCCCTCTCTGAAGGTGAAGTGGGAAAGACTGGTGGGTTTTGAGAGCTGGGCTCTGGCACCTACACTGAGGGGACACCCAGACGGCAACAATCGCCCCCCACTCTCCTCTCATGCCTTCTTCCCTCTGGAACCCCACGAGACTGCAGAACTTCCAACCCCCCCCCCCCAAATGACACGGCACAACAGCCAGGCAAAGGGGGCTTCTGCAATTTGGAGGCCAGCCACCAAGGAGGCCAGGTGTGATTGCAATGGCTTCTCATAAATGGAGCTGTTTCATCCCTGGGGGGAAGTGGCAGAAACTAGATGGCCTGGCCAGTTCCATTTCTTCTTTACTTCTGGCATAATGGAAACTTCTGACCAGGTATGGTGAAATTCCACTGTAGCTTCTCCAAAAATGGGCAAGCTGAGGAGTCCACAGGAACACAGTGTAACCAGTGAGAATGTAGTCTTCAGGGCAGAGGAAGTTTCTCTTTCCAAACTGGTAGCCCAGTAGTAACATTTTCTTTGGCTTCTGTTTAGGGACAGGTTTTGACCTGGCCTCCGATGGAAGATCCTTTCTTGCATGTCATGCACCTAGATGTGTCCAAGGGGGGCTCTTGCATCTCCCCCTGCAAATGGTGCAAAGAGGTCGACAGCAATTGCATATTTTTTCTACCCTCCTTCATGTGGGCCTAACATGTCTTAAAGCATGTCTTTAAACTTCTTAAATTGATTCTGAGAATTAACACACCAAAGTCCAGATGTTGAAATCTTCCTTCCTCTAAGTAGTTCAGCAAAGGATTTCCTTGAGATCAGACATAACCCTGGACAGGGGTGCTTGGCAGGAGAGGGTAGGGTCCAGAGCAGGCGGGGGGACGGCGGGAAGGGGAGGTCTGGCAGGCCCACCGCAGTGGCACTGGGAGCTGCCAGGAACGGCCAGGAAAGGCAAAGGGTCCAGAGAGCTAGAGGGGTGGGCAGCCAGCCTGTGTTGACCCTGCCAATGTGTCACGAGTGGTCCAGACAGTGTACACAGCAACTCAGAAGCTGAGGGAGCAAAGGGGCCAGGGACAAAAAACAGCAATGGAGAAGACCACCTTCCAGTCCCCCGATGCCTGGTGAGGCAGAGGACTGAAGAGAAGGTACGTCCGTGATGCAGGCCTGTCCAGTCGAGATCCCGTGACGTCAGTGTCGTTTACAGGAGACCAACGGTGCCCCTGAAGAAGACCCCCCTCCCAGCTGCTCCCACAGGGCCACCCAGGGGCCAGGGCCTCCCAGCCCGTCAATGCAAATCCTCATCCCTGAGTTTGCTTGTGTCATTGGGGACATCAGAGTCCCCTGTGGGCTGGGACTGAAGGCCAGCTCCTCTGCGGGCCCCACAGCATGAAGTCTTCCTGGGCGAGCAGCCTCCAGCCCAGGTGCAGAGGAGCCGCCCCAAACCTCCATGCTGGGACGGACCCCTACATCGAGATACCTTCTGCATAAAGCAGAAATGAGCGTTTGAATAGCATCCATCGGGATTTGCATCCCAAATAGATTGCACCGGCTTCACTGAGCTGCTCCAGTGTTTCCAGACAGCTTTTTTATTCAAAGTAATGATTGAGAGCGGGGAACACAATTGTGTAATGTCCCCACTCTTTCTACTCTTGTTCTGGTTGCTCAAGGAGACCAGGCATTAGGAAATGCACGGGTGTCACCTCCGGACTTCTGTCCGGGGGAGGCAGGGGAGGGGAGTTGAAGCTGTTGCCAGCAGATATGTCAGGGCTGGTGTCCATGGTAGCACCTATGGTCTAACCCCACAGGAAATGGATCAACTGCTCTGAGCAAACGATGCGCTCAGATGTTTCTGGAGCTGTGGAGATCACCCCTTCCCCACGCCCGATATCTCCACTTCTTTTCTTTTAATACTAGCACGTGCCACCACGGTGAAGGGTGTCCACAGAGCCCCCC
The DNA here is from genome assembly GCA_008750895.1 of Mirza zaza. NCBI lineage: Eukaryota > Metazoa > Chordata > Mammalia > Primates > Cheirogaleidae > Mirza > Mirza zaza. The sequence goes on from VSMD01130890.1 coordinate 41,298, forward strand.
AGGCCCAGACAGACCTGTGGCCTCAAGGGTGGGCTTCACTCCCGTAAAGAGGCCCCATGCCCACACCCCCACTCTGTTAGTCAGCAGCACCCGAGTTTGGACTCACTTGGCAGTGTAGACCCGCTCGAAGGCAAGTGTCCCAGTCCTCTGGAAGCTCCGCCCATTCTGGGTCTTGCTCTCATGCTCCACCTTGTGGGCAAAGAACCCTGCCGGAGGGAAAGGTTTGGGTCTGGGTCATAACCCGCAAGCTCAGGAACCTGTCATTTCACTGTTTCACCAGAATGTTAAATGTCTGCCCGACTCGACCTCGGGAGCAGCCCTAAGTGTCCCCCATCAACTGTCTTTTGGCAAAAATGCTCCCTGCAGCTGCTGTCCACCGATGGCTGTGTTTGGTGTTGGGGACGCAGCAGTGAGCAGGGCACGCACCCCCCCCCCCGGCCCCCACGCCCCGCCCAAGGGTCCTACGGACTAAAGAAACAGACAAACGGGGAAGGCAGAAAGTACGCTGCAGAGCTGCTGGTGCCAGGATGCGCCTGAGTGAGTACACGGTGCTGTCAAGGTCAAAGGAGGCGGCTTAATTCAGTGTCGGGGTCACAGAAGGATTCCCATGGGCAATGACACCCCAGATAAAACCTGAAGAGCAAGTGGGAAGGAGCCAAGCAGATGAGGGGGGCAGGGACAACGGGGGGATCGTGCTGCTCAGGTGGCAGGGGCTGTGCACACGTCCCGCTTGGGGTTTGGGTGGGACCCCAGAGGAGGCCAAAGAGGTAGGTGGTGACCTATTATTTTAATGACATGTGTCCCTTGTCACTTGCTACCCGCCAGACACTTAGCCTGAATCCGAGAACAAAACAGACGAGGAGCCTTGGCCCCTTAGTGGGTGTTCCGGCGAGGACAGCGGAGGAGAAGACAGACCACACTCGGTAAACAACATACGTAAATTGGGGCCGGGCGCGGTGGCTCCCGCCTGTAATCCTAGCACTCTGGGAGGCCGAGGCAGGTGGATCGCTCAAGGTCAGGAGTTCGAAACCAGCCTGAGCAAGAGCAAGACCCCATCTCTACTATAAATGGAAAGAAATTAATTGGCCAACTAATCTATATAGAAAAAATTAGCCGGGCATGGTGGAGCATGCCTGTAGTCCCAGCTACTCGGGAGGCCGAGGCAGGAGGATCGCTTGAGCCCAGGAGTTTGAGGTTGCTGTGAGCCAGGCTGACGCCACGGCACTCACTCTAGCCTGGGCAACAGAGCGAGACTCTGTCTCAAAAAAAAAAAAAAAAACAACGTACATAAATTGAAGTCACACAGCGTGTTGCGCTATAGACAAAAGAAAACGTGGCGCGGAAGTGCCCGAGAGGGTGGCAAAGAGAGCCCCGGTAAGAAAGCAAGGACTGAGCCAGGGCTTGAAGAAGGTAGCCGTTGAGAAGCGCCCCTTGGGTGTAGCCCTTTGACTGTGACCCCGAGAGCCGTGTGAAGAACTTGGGAACTTAGTTCCATCTGAGAGCAAAAGCAGTAATTGGCGGGTTTAAGCAGTGGAGTGGCGTAATCAGAAAGCTGCTCTGTCGCTAGGGTGGCGGGTGCTTAGCCGGTCAGAACAGATCAGGGGACAAGATAGCAGCTGCGGTGGGGTGTGTTATACGAGTCCCCAAGAAGACAGAGCGTGGCAGGTGTGACTAGAGACTGGATGGTGGGGGAGTGAAGGCCTCCTCCCGCTTCCCCTCCTATTTTATCCCTTTATTCCCTTTTCAAGAGCGAAAAGGGGATCCCTGTGTTTGCCAGGGATGCAACCAGGGGGTTCCTATTCATCAACTCCCTATTAGCCTCCTCGAGAAGACATGAAAAGGGTTGCCTTATCACGTGTGCATGTGAATAAAATCCTCTCATTTTTTTTTCTTGTTGGCAAAAACGCATTCCTTCCGTAGGAACGAGCCTGTCGTGAGCACGTCTCCAGGGCTGGCTCGTGCAGAGGCGGGATCTGCCACATTCTGGGCGCGAGGGCGGGCACTGGCACACATCCCCCGGCTGGCTGGCTGTGTGCCGGCCCTGCGCAGGGCGTGGCACTGTCCCCACTCTGCGGAAGAGGACCCTGCAGCTCAGGGAGGGGAAGTAGCTTTCTCAGAGTCAGCTCGCCTGTGGAGCGGGGAAGCCGGGAATTAAAATTCAGCCGAGCGTATGAGGATGTTTTCCTCTTGCTGTCACCTTCAAGCTGCCTGGAGGATTCCATCAGCCACGCAGCGTTTAGGACATCTGTCCGTTCTGAATGTCTCTTCTTACCACAGAGCGTGATAGAAAATTCTGATCGTTTTTTTTTTTTTTTTTTCCTAGAGCCCAGGACGGCATCTTCTGCCTCTGAGCATGTGAACTGGGCTGGCACAGCCGGGCCCCCACCCCCACCCCCTGTCTGCCGTTCCGCATGAGTGGAGTCGACCAGTCGGGGATCAAAAACATTCAAAAAACATTTCCGTCTGTATTGAACATGCACAGACTTTGCTCTTGCCCTTATTCCCTAAATGATATGGTATAACAACTATTTACATAGCATTTATATTGTGCCAGGTTTTACAAGCAATCTAGAGACCATTTAAAGTACACGGGAGGGTGTGTGTGGGTTACGTGCAAATTCTATGCCATTTTATATCAGGGACTTGAGCGCCTGCAGGATTTAGTATCCTCAGGGCTTCCCCACGGACACGGAGGGACAACTGTGCTAAGAAAGTCAGAGGTTACTCGTGCCGCAGCAGCACACCGTGGCTGTGCTTCTCTGCTCCTGCCTCTGTCCTTCCCCTGTCCTTCCCCGCGCCCTCCCCTGGGTCTGGATCTTGTCCTGCCACTCTCTGCTGCTTCTCCCGCTTCTGGAAACTTCAGTCTCTTCCTTTTTTTCTTTACCCTGGAAACGCCCACAGATCTTCCCTACCCTTAAAACAAAGTGAAAGGGAGAAAGAGAAAGTGAGAGAGAGTGACACGGCTGCAGTCACTGGGAACCTGCCGGCTACTTGTCATTTCACACAAGACCGTCAGCAACCACATGTGGACGTCCCTCGTAACTCCACTTCTCAGTGGGGGCAACTGAGGGTCAGAGAAAGTAAATAAGTTTCTCCAAGTCACATAAAAAGACCTTGAGATTTTAGTTCACTGCAAAGCCAATATGATCAGCAGTATGACACGAGTCCCCAGAAGAGTATATAGATTATTTTAATAGAATTGGTGTCTGGATCTTAGGAACACTTTCCCTGCACAGAAAACACCCATCTGCATTTTAAAAGGGACGGGGGAAGAGGAGAGGTGATCCAACGGCAAGGGACTCTGGAAACCAAGTCATAAGAGACATGACGTGTTGAAGAAGGGGCATTACAGCTGACGCTGTAAACACAGAAGCAGCGGGCACAGTGTAAGCTTTCCCAGAGAACAGGACTAGGACCACCGGATAGAAGGTATAAGGCAGGAGGTTTTAGCTCCACATAAGAAAGAACTTCTTTAGTCGTGAGTGCTTGAATGAATGAATTCAAGGCAATATACGTGGTGCAAGCGTCTGCTCTCTGGAGTCAGAAGTTTAGGTTTGAAATCCAGTTACACCCCCTCGTGATTCTGGGAAACTTCCAAACCGATGTTCTAACCTCCCCATTCCTCACTTTGCTTGTCTGTGAAATGGGAATAAATAATAATATATATTTCTTAGGGTGCAAGAACTAAGTGAGATAATACTACGCACAGCAGGAAGCACTGTGCTGATGCTAAGCGAGCTCTTCCCCAACGGGCAAATCGAGATCCACGGGCTGTGAGCTCCCCGTCACCGGAGTGTGGGGTGGGAGCTGGTGGGGAGGGGGGGGGCTGGAAAGAAGATTCCTGCCTTGGGGGCATTTCACGAGTCTATGACTCTGTTTCCAGAGCCCGTCAAAGCCCAGGTTGCCTTGCAAGGTCTTCCAGTCTGGCGCCCATGAGGTTCCTTGCCAGTGTGTGCGTTGGGGTGGGGACCGCAGGGATGGCAGCTCCAGTTCCCTCCTTAGCACAAGGCTCACAAACCCTGGCGACCGCAGGGCCATCGTGTCTCCCTTCTTGCCATCCCAGTAAGAAGAAACTTGGAGAAGCTCGCCTCTCCTGGAGGAGGGAGGCTGACGCCAACACCTGCCACCTTCCTCCTCTGCAGTGGCTCTGCCGGCTGGGGGACCCCAGCCCCTTCCCTCAGCTCCTGTCCCCTCCCACTCTCATTTGTGTGGCTTCCTGTGAAAATCACTTTCTCCAAATACAGTGTGTGCTTGCTTCATGTCCAAGCTGCGCCCACCTGAGCAGGAGAGGTTGGCGGCTCTCTGCCTGCTGTTCACAGGAAGTGCATGTGTCTACACCCCTGGGGAACCAGGCTTTGAAAGCTCTGGTCCGGGTTTCTTAAAACAATGTATTTTAAACTTGTGCTCTGTTTTTCCAAATTTGCATTCTGCTGGCTCGAGCTGGAAAAGGGCCACAAGTTCAAAGATCTTGGTGACTGACAAGTGTTTGAAAGGCAGAGAAGGAAGTTGTACGGGGCAGGCTGCTCTGCCCCAGAACACCAGGCTCACAGAGTGTCCCGAGAGTGACACCTCCCATCTCAGATGCATGTGGAACTATACCTCATTGTCTTGGCACATCGTGTGCAGTGCCTGGTAACAACATGGAAATATCGTTCTAACAGGAAGGGTTCAGAATGGCATTTGGAGGTGTGAGGGGGAAGAAAGGCACCGTTTTTGCATATTTTTGTGAACTCTGTAGGGTAGGTCTAGGGTTGCAACACTGAGGTTAATTAGAATTGCAAAGAGAGGCTTGGGCAGGCATTTGGATCTTTGTGATTGCCTACAAACTCACAGCTAGAAACAAGCAGGGTATTATCTCCCAAGTCTTTTCAACGTTTGCTCCTCCTTTAACAGGCACATTTAATAGTTACAAAAAGACCTCGTAGGTGATCTGGACATCACCTGGGGATTTCAGGTCTCTCCCTAAGAGGACAGCACGGCCTATCCTAAGCCACCAAG
>VSMD01130891.1:0-70332 GCA_008750895.1 Mirza zaza
CAAGGCCGGGCGCGGTGGCTCACGCCTGTAATCCTAGGTCTCTGGGAGGCCGAGGTGGGCGGATCGTTTGAGCTCAGGAGTTCGAGACCAGCCCAAGCAAGAGCGAGACCCCATCTCTACTATAAATAGAAAGAAATTAATTGGCCAACTAATATATATAGAAAAAAAAATTAGCCGGGCATGGTGGCGCATGCCTGTAGTCCCAGCTACTTGGGAAGCTGAGGCAGCAGGATTGCTTGAGCCCAGGAGTTTGAGGTTGCTGTGAGCTAGGCTGATGCCACGGCACTCACTCTAGCCTGGGCAATAAAGTGAGACTCTGTCTCAAAAAAAAAAAAAAAAAAAAAAAGAATACCAGAGCAAAAAGGAAGGGCTTCAGGGATATCATTTAACTTAACTTTCCCATTATTCGGATTGGGATTATCTAAATCTTAAATATATTAAGTGTTTTGTTCAAGGTTATGGTGCTAAACTGGTTGGTAGAGCTTGCTCTAGTGTTTACATCTCTTGCTTCCAAGTTTATTATTATTGATTCCAAGTTTATAGGGGTGGTTTTATACTACACTGTTAAAACTCTTGAAATCCAAAGATTGCCTTCTTGCCAGAATCCAGTATATTTTTTTAAGACGGTCAGATTATCAAGAGGTAAATCCAAATTAATATGAACTTGATAAACTCTTGTACACAAATATGCTCTTAATACATTATGCTTCTTAAGTGCAGTAGTGACTTTGCATTGTACCATTACAGTGGAAGAAAACAAATTAGATTCTCCTCTGTGAACATGGTAAAGTGTAGAAAACTGTAAAATTGTAATATCACTCCTAATGGGAAAAGAAATTATAGATTTTAGTAGAGACCAAAAAGTTCATTCTAAGTATTAAAATAAGCCAAATGTCTTCTGAAGATAGAAATTTTAGATAGAAGTAGTTCCTTTTAGTTCTATGAATCTTAGTAATGTTTCTGTTGTTTAATAGTAAGTCTTCAGTCCAGAGACCGAATAGGCACAGGAGGACAAGTTGTGGACTGCAGTCGCTTGTTTGACAATGATTTACCAGACGGGTAAGCTAACATCACTAAAATCATTAGAGAAATATATAGATGATATCCTTAAAAGAATGAGAAATAAGTTAGTGTTTATTATATACTTAACTTTAGAAATTTGCTATGATCAATTCCCAAATGTAGATTTTCCTTCTGCTGGTAAAATTAGTGAAGGATCTTGTCACAACAAATTTATAAAAGAAGCCATGAATTAAATGTGTTAAATTTGGTTTTTAAGAGTTTTGCCAGCTGGGTACTGTGGCTCACGCCTGTAATCCTAGCACTCTGGGAGGCTGAGGTGGGAGGATCACTTGAACTCAGGAGTTTGAGACCAGTCTGAGTAAGAGCGAGACCCTGTCTCTACTAAAAATAGAACGAAATTAGCTGGACAAATAAAAATATATAGAAAAAATTAGCCGAGCATGGTGGCACATGCCTGTAGTCCCAGCTACTCAGGAGGCTGAGGCAGCAGGATTGCTTGAGCCCAGGAGTTTGAGGTTGCTGTGAGCTAGGCTGACGCCATGGCACTCTATCCGGGGCAACAGAGTGAGACTCTGTCTCAAAAAATAAAGAGTTTTGCCTAGGAGACAAATGAAATTTCTTGACAAATATAACTCTCCTGTAAATATTATCTGTTTAAAAGAACAACTTTTTTGTTTGATTAAATTATTCAAAACAGGACATGTACTGAATTTGAAACATTGCTCTATTTATGAGGGATAGGATAGAGAATTTAGGTAATAATAATCATAACATAGTAACATTTATTGAACATGTATATGTCAGATACTGTTATAAGCACTTTATATACATGATATCTCTTAATTCTTATAGCATCTTGGAAGGCAATATATAGCTTGTGATTCTAGAATTAGACCATCTGGGTTCTAATCCTTACTCTTCTGCTTACTGACTTTATGATCTTAATTTATTTAAGTTCTGTAAGTTTCAGTTTATATTTTTTTATAAAACCAGATGAATAATAATAGTACATACCCCATGAACTGTTGGAAGGGTTAAATGAAGTCATTCATATAAAGCACAGTGTCTTCCACATAAGTGCTTAATAATTAGCTTCTATTATTTCTACTGCTATTACTATTGTTAACCTCTGTCATTTTATAGATTTAAAAAATCTGAGACTAAGGTTAAGTAATTTGCCTAAAGCCACATAGTAAGTGGCAGAGTCAGAACGCACAAACCTAAGTTTTTATTTCAAGGGTCAGATATTTATCATTGGTCTCCTTGTTTAATACTAGTACTGACACTTTTCTGATTTTATTTTTAACTTCCAGAGTATTTTTAATTAACTTCAATGAGATACAATTTACATACAATAACTTGCGTCTGTTTAATGTGTATAAATGGTTGCGTTTTGACTGAAATTATTTTTTCATGAGAAATTTTACATCCAAGCTATGGTATTTGCTCATTTTGTGTAAACTTTTAAAAATAGCTATAATTCACTGTTAATAGATCACTTTAGCTTCTAGATCTGTTAACTCTTTTATGGATGTAAGATAGATTATAATATTTTTGAAGGGGAAGTTTAAAGTGAAATAACTAATATCGAGAGAGTACAGCAATGTAAGTCTTACTGTCCTAAACTTATAGTACAATTATTGTACTATAATTGTAATCACAGAGGAGGAAATCTAAACATCTCTCTGTTTTCTGTTTTTTTTTTTTTTTTTTGAGACAGAGTCTCACTTTATTGCCCAGGCTAGAGTGAGTGCCGTGGTGTCAGCCTAGCTCACAGCAACCTCAAACTCCTGGGCTCAAGCAATCCTGCTGCCTCAGCCTCCCGAGTAGCTGGGACTACAGGCATGTGCCACCATGCCCGGCTAATTTTTTCTATATATATTAGTTGGCCAATTAATTTGTTTCTATTTATAGTAGAGATGGGGTCTCGCTCTTGCTCAGGCTGGTCTCGAACTCCTGAGCTCAAATGATCCGCCCACCTCGGCCTCCCAGAGAGCTAGGATTATAGGCTTGAGCCACCGCGCCCGGCCCCTATTTTTTATTATATGAATTACAATAAAGAGTTGAGAGAGAAGTGGCATTCTTGATTTTTAAAAAATTAGTTTGGGAAGGCTGAATGCTTTACAAAGCTTTTATGTTTTTCTAGTGAAATTTAAGTTTTTAAGAAAATTATGTGTAATTTTTATTTTTAGACCACCTGGGTTCTAATCTTTAGTCTTCTGCTTACTAGTTTTATGACCTTAATTTTGTGCTTAAATAGATTTTTAGTATAGCCATTATCCCAATATTCTGGAGGAATTAATATACTTTTGGTGTTGACATTATTAAAACATTCTCAGAATTTGGCTAATGGAAAATATTTGTCACTTCTAAGTGTAAATATTTTAGAAGCTTCAGAATTCCATAAAATATATGTTGCAGTTCTAAAATAAGGTGAAAAAATTCTATATTCTGTGAATTAATCTTTTAATTTGGCATTCCAGATTTATAACAACAGATGTATTATTGGCTTGTTAATTATGCTGAAAACATTCTGTGTTCCACCTTCCTATTAATACATATTAATGCCTTATGTTTCAATATTTTTATATAAGCTGGGAAGAAAGGCGAACCGCCTCTGGAAGAATCCAGTATCTAAACCACATTACAAGAACTACACAGTGGGAACGCCCAACACGGTAAGAACACACAAATAGTTTCCCAAGGTCTATGCTAGTCACCCTCTTGAAGTCACTTTCTGTTTTATCTGTCAGCTTTACTAGATTTTTTTCCCTCGGGGGTGTACTGCTATAGATCTTCAACAAAGGTTGCTTGACAGGGTCATCCTGTTACTGTAGCTCTAGGAGCTACAGTGATACACAATAAATGTTTATTGAATAAGTTAAATGAATAAGTTGAACCATCATCTTATTTCTGGGAATCTTCTGTTTATTTTTTTGAGTTTATGTTTGAATCAATTGAATGGCTGTAACAAAATACACACATAGGGTCTCCATTCTTTCAGTCACATGAGGGGATGATTATCTTCTCTTAGGTCTAGGTAAGGTTCGTGATCAAGACAACCAGATGCTCTGGGACCACATAGCGGGAGGGACAGCTAACTTAAAGTAGGGGTAAGGAGGTAGTTAGCACTCCCAAAGGAAAACTCTTGAAGGAGGGGAATCTGTGAACTAAATTTTGAAGAATAGCTGTTATAGTCCCTTTCTTTATGGAGCTTAATGTATAAAGACACCAGAATGGAAGACAATTTTTGGAAACTGCAAGTAGGTCCTTTTTTAAGTAACTGAACACAAATAGGGTAAGTGGCTGAACCTTGCTCCCTGCCCCTTTTAAAGTAAGAACAAAGTTTATCATCTCTGCTCAGTGTTATGTTTTGCCTTGGCTTTTTCCTTCTGAGCAGGACTGTCACCAGGCATAGAATATGAAATGCTTCTCATTAGCTGTATCTACTGTTATTTATTGGGGATTTATTGTTTAATTCATTGAATCACAAAGTTTTCTTTATTCCATTATGATTCTCAGGAAAAATCTTATTTGAGAGTGCATTTCTAATATAAAACTGCCAAGAGTTTTATTGAAGTTGCAGGACCCGTTTTTACTATATCCGAGCATAAATGAATTTGTGCTTGTGTCAGTGTTTACGTGATGCTCATTTCCTTTTTTTCTTTTTCTTTTTTTTTTTGAGACAGAGTCTGGCTTTGTTGCCCAGGCTAGAGTGAGTGGCGTCAGCCTAGCTCACAGCAACCTCAAACTCCTAGGCTCAAGCAATCCTGCTGCCTCAGCCTCCCAAGTAGCTGGGACTACAGGCATGCGCCACCATGCCCGGCTAATTTTTCTATGTATATTAGTTGGCCCATTAATTTCTTTCTATTTATAGTAGAGATGGGGTCTCGCTCTTGCTCAGGTTGGTTTCGAACTCCTGACCTCAAGCAATCCGCCCGCCTCGGCCTCCCAGAGTGCTAGGATTACAGGCGTGAGCCACCGTGCCCGGCCTTCATTTCCTTTTAATTCATTTAACTGCTAAGATTGATTTCTACAGGTATAAAAAGTTGATTATATTAAATATTAATTTGAAAATGAACTCTTGATTATTCTTATTTTCTAACATCTTAAAGGCTGGAAACTCCTTTAAGAGACAAATGATATTCAATAAACATTTATTGAGCTATGCACATATATATGTCAAGCACTAGGTACTCGGAATATTTATATTAGGGAATAAACTAGGCAGACTTCCTTCCCTTCTCAATAAACTAGTGGGAGATGACAGACAAAAACAAGGATGCGAATAAACAGGAAAAATATCAGAGATAATTGCTGTGCTGAGGAACTAAGTTGATGCACACTATCAAATGACTGGGTGACTTAGGAGGCAGTAGTAAACTGATTTAAATGACAAAGCCAGGCCTAGGGCGAGTAGGAGAAAAGGGTATTCCATGTGGAAGGAAGAGTTACTGCTCTCAGGTAGAATGACCTTCACAGATTCAAGGAACAACAGGAAAGGATATCAGTGTGGCAAAAGCAGAGTGGGAGGGAGAATGGTGGGAAATCAGGTCTGAGAGGTAGGCTGTAACTAGATCAAGTAGTGCTTTATAGGCCTATACTCACATCTTCAATATAAGTGGATTTTTTTTTTTAAGTTTGCAAAAAAAAAAAAAAAACCCAGTATATGTGGATTTTATATAAAATTATTTAAATTCATAATTGACATGCTTATCACTTAGGTTTCTTTGATGCTTAAAGACTTCAGGATTGCTTTTAACTCAGAGTTCTTAAAATCTTATTTGTATTAGTCATTCTGTTTTCTTACGTGATAAGTGATTGTTATTGCAGTATATACATTGTCCAGAGAACTCTACTTTTGATACCTAAATTGATAACTTTTTCTTGTTAATTTTCAATAGACCGGCATCTGAATATTCTAGTCCTGGCAGACCTCTTAGCTGCTTTGTTGATGAGAACACTCCAATTAGTGGAACAAATGGTGCAACATGTGGACAGTCTTCGGATCCCAGATTGGCAGAGAGGAGAGTCAGGTCACAACGACATAGAAATTACATGAGCAGGACACATTTACATACTCCTCCAGACCTACCAGAAGGCTATGGTATGACAGCTAGCAAAGGAAAAATAAGTATGGTTTACTGTTTTAACTTGCTAAGAAAATCAACTTTAAAAAAAGTTTATTAATCTGGGTTTAAGGATTCTGCATGAAAGTAAAAGTAAATGTAAGACCTCCCAACTTTTAAAAATCTTTGACGTGACAGAAGACTACCTAACCAACAGTTAGACCTAGCTAGTTATTTAACCTTAGCTTTTGTGCTTCTTTATAATGAAATGAGATGAATGCCTTATCACAGGGGTATTTTGAGGACCATATGAGATGATGTTGAGACTACTTTGTAAATACGCACTATATAAAGGTTAGATGATATTTTTATTGATAACGGTAATCTGAAGTCCAATGACCTGCGATGTCGTTTTCTAGGCGTGCATATTTAGAAATTATTTCAAAAGCCTATTTCTGGTGGTATTTATATATTTGTATTGTCTATAGTTTTAGATTATCTGAATGATTAGATCGTTCTAAATGATTTAGTCACTTCTGTTTGTATAAAACAGTATAATCTTATATAGAGTCCTAGAATTACAGAATTTCATGTGGAAGATGACATGAATCTTCTCCTAGTTGAATACAGAACTTTTAAAATTAATCACGTCTTGCAATTACTTATATGTAGTATGAACTCGACTGTCTTCTCCTTGCTTGCCAAGGTTACATCCTTGCCCTCTTAACACTGACTGTAGATAAACTATTTGGGACTGTAGTGACACCTAATGACCAACATTGGGAATTGCCTCATCTAAGTTTTCTTTTTGCTCAGAATATTTTTAAAAAATGTTCTATAAATGCATGATTCTAATTTTAATTTTAAATATATTTTAACTCTTGAATTAGAAAAAAAATATACATTAACTGCTATATGCCTCACAGGTTAATTTACAGCACAGTGATTATTGTTATTGGCTTGGGGAGACCTAGGTGAATATTGTGACTTTGCCACATTATACTGAACACATTATTTAACCTCTCTAAGCCTCAAGTTTTATCCTTTGTAAAATGGGGAAAATAACAGTACCAGCCATGTGCATTTGCAAGAAATAAATTGTATTATCTCATATGAAGCATTTGATGTAGTGTCTGGCATAGAAACACTTAGTAAATTTTAGCTGTTGTTATCAATGTTCAGTCCTTAGAATAAGGTATTTCCTGCCATTTTTCTTTAATTGAGATTATAAAGCAAGTTGTTTGAGTGGGGGTGGTTATACTTTTACAATATTTGTGTGATTGGGATTAAAAAAAATTTGTACAACCAAACGTACAAATAAAGTGGATACCAAGGCTGAAATTATTGCAGCTGTCATCTATAACTGATTTTAAACATTTTTATAATTTTTAACAGTATAAAATTGAAATTTATTGGCTTTATAGATTTATAAACAAATTAAGTTTATACTATTAGCAATAGCTTTATTTTAGATATTAAAAATTCTCATTAAATTTTTTTAAAGGAAAAGTGGCTCTGTTACTTAAAAAAAGACTATAAAAAACTGAAGAAACCCTTTTTATAGATTTTCTCTTCCCTATTCTCTTCCCAAGAGCTTTGAGTTCAGTTCACCATTGACTTTTTTTCTCCCCAGTGGACACACTTACTCTTTAGTCTGCTTTCTGTGTTATTTTTCCATCTTTTCCTGTTTATGACTGTAGAGTTTCTCTCCTGTATGCTGTCTGTTTTGGGGCTCTTCAAGCCCACAGTGTAGTCTTCAGAACACATGTCTGTCCAGAAAAGAGAGAACATAAGTTTTGTTTTAAAATCAGGCATGATAAAAAAACAGTCTCCAGACCCTTTGAAAGTTTCTGAAAGTGACCCCCAGTCTTGCCAAAGTCGGCCAGCCTCTTCCCCTGAGCCTTTGTTCTTCTTAGTCTCCACATTTAACACACAAAAAAGATAATTTCTTTATCTTTTCTTTTTCTTACTTGTTTGTAACAATCTTGTTTTCTACGTTCCATTGCAACATGTTTAGTATTTGAGTTATATTATGAGTTTAGTTAGCTTTTATATAGCTGGCCTCTGACCCTCATCACCATTTATAAGATTGTTTCCAAGGGACAGAACAAATGGTTTGTAAAGCCATTTTTGTAATGAAATAGATTGGTAATTTGGAGATGTTTCCCTATTAGTATATCATTTTAATATATAGCTGTTTTTATCTGGATATTCTGAATATGTTTTTTTTATTAGTGTTGATTAATTTTACAGAACAGAGGACAACCCAACAAGGTCAGGTGTATTTCTTACATACACAGACTGGTGTGAGCACGTGGCATGATCCAAGAGTGCCTAGGTAAGAAAATATCTTAAATACTCTTCATACTATTAACTATCCATTTTATGTAGGATTTCTTTGGTTTGTTTTTTTTAAATCTTCTAAAAATAGTTTATATAAGAGTTTGGCTCTTTCTAATAGTCATTTCAGTTTGACGTTTAGTAGAAAGTCTCTAATCTTCTCTGCAATCCCATGCTAGTTTCTGCCACAGCCTTTTCCCCCTGCTCTCCCTTAAAAAAAGGTGGGGTAAACACATGGGTCTTGGCTGGGCGTGGTGGCTCATGCCTATAATCCTAGCACTCTGGAAGTCCGAGGCAGGCGATCGTTTGAGCTCAGGAGTTTGAGACCAGCTTGAGCAAGAGCGAGACCCCATCTCTACTAAAAAAAAAAAAAAAAAAATAGAAATTAGCTGGATAACTAAAAAATATGTATATATAAAATTAGCCGGGCATGGTGGCACGTGCCTATAGTCCCAGCTACTCAGGAGGCTGAGGCAGTAGGATTGCTTGAGTCCAGGAGTTTGAGTTTGCTGTGAGCTAGGGTGACACCATGGCACTCTAGCCTGGGCAACAGAGTAAGACTCTGTCTCAAAAAAAAAAAAACATGGGTCTTCTAGGAGTTTGAAAATTGACATGGGGGAAAACATACCCTTTCAAAAGGGTAGTAGTGGATTGATACTCTTATTTCTGGTTAGGCTTTTTTTTAAAGGTTAAAAATTTTTAATCGTATATAAATGTATTCACTGTTCTTTTAAGTGTTCCTTAATAAAATTTCATGTTAAAGTAGAAAACAGCCTAATTCAACTCAATTATATTTATTTTAAATACCTAAACTTATATATTTGAACTGCAGACATTGCATTTACTGATCAAAATGTTATCTTTTTAACTTTAAGAGGATGGAACAACACACAAATCAATTTAGTGATTTTATATGTTTTTGATACATTTTAGTATCAAATAATGAGTTTTCAAACATTACGTAGCTATTTTGAGTTATTTCTAGTGAACAGGTGCAAAGGACCACATAATCTGGTTGAAGCTACAAAACTTGAATTCTAAATTCTAAATCAGCTTTGTATGTGTACATGTACCTTTGTAGTATGAGGATATTTTATATATTGAGCACAATACCCACCTCCTCTGCAAAAACAAAAAAACCCAAAAAACAAAATATAGCTCCTCCAAACCCCAAAACAACCCACAAAAGGTCTGGAGATCTTTTTCCTGCCTAAAGCTTATACTCAGTTTATTTGAATCAAAAACATGTGACTAGCTAATCTTAGGTTGCTTTGATAATCTCTATTTATAAATAAAACTATCATAATGAAAATGTTTTACTACGTCATTATAGAGCTTAATTAGAATACTCTGAGGGTGGCAACCAAGGGAATGTACTATCATTAATTACTATATCAAGGTTGCCAGTTCTGTGTCTTGACAGTATAAGCTTTTAGTTTTTAAAAAGTAGTGGGGAGGATATTTTACACTTGTTTTCTAAGCTTCCAAAAAAAAATCCAAGGGCCTAACTTTTAGAAATCAGAGTTTTGTTATATAAATTATGTAAAAAATATTTTGCATCTGTTTATCAAGTTGAAGGTCAACAATAAGCTTTTCTTTAAAACTATTAAAAATCAAGGATGGGCATAGTGGCTCACACTTAGAGATAGTCCCAGCACTTTGGGAGGCTGAAGCAGGAGGATCACTTAAGTCAGGAGTTTGAGACTAGCGCGAGCAACATAGTGAGACCCTATCCCTACATAAAATTAAAAACTAGCCAGTATGGTGGCATACATTTGTAGTCACAGCTAACCAGGAGGCTGAGGCTTGAGTCCAGGAGTTTGAGGCTGCAGCGAGCTATGATTGTGCAACTGCACTCCAGCCTGGGCAACAGAGTGAGACCCTGTCTCAAAAAAAATTAATATTAACTTAAAAATATGAAATTACTAAAAATCATTCATAGGAAAAGTATAGAAAAATTACTATTTCTTACTAAATGGTGTACAATAATGAGAAAGTTGACCTTGAATTATCTATTGAAAGAATAGTATGTAAGCTGGCAATAAAAGTTGAAATTGAGATAGATTTCAGCACCGTTGTTGGTAATAGGCTCTTGTTCTTGAGGAAGCATATCAGTTTTTCATTAATGATTGAGGGATTTCTAGAAAGGTTTAAGAATATCTCATGTTGAGTACTGACACCTATTTTGAATAATGACTATGAAATAATGCTCTGGATTATTGTTTTCTTGTTCTGTGTGCCCCAAATTATCTTAAAAATTTGTATCTTTTGGAGAATCCTTTAGTAAGTATGCTTTTTGTATAGAGGATCTTTTATCAAAGCAGAGTATAACTATTTAGTCTATTAGAATATCATCACTATTCAAAGGCATTTATAAAATTGCATAAATCAGACTCTTTAAAACAAACTTTAAAGATACCTAGTATGCTTAATCCCATTTTATCATGTTTTGCATTTCTCTTTAAAACGATAATTAATGCCTTGTTATTTATTATATTGTATACTAACTGTAGTCTTGAGATAAAAGTAATACATATCTAAAATTTGTATTACTTTTTATGGCTGCATAACATTCCATTTTTCTTTAATCAGACATAAAGATTATTTCAGGTTTTCTGCTCTTTTATCAATGCTTTAGCACTCTCCCTGTATGACTTCAGATTTATAAAATTCTAAATAAAATGATACAAAATCAAATTCTGCATTATATCAGTAGAATTATTCATTCTTTGATTTCAGTAATTTTTATTTCTAAAAGAAATTCTAAAAGAATTAAAAAATTCTAGAAGAATTAAATTCTATCTGTTCATTCCTAATTTCTCTCATTGATAGGTCATCTTTGTGATTGTACCTTTTTATTTTTCTAAACATTATACATCATAGCTACTCTCTCTTTTTGGTCTCTGACAGTACGTGGGAGGAATCTAATTCTGTGGTTTATTGTTCCTACTGACTCTATCATAGTGTGGCTTTCCTTTCTGAAGTGTTTGGTGTTCTTTGATTGTGAGTTTATTATTTGATCTTAATTAGTTGGAATTCTGTGGACCTAAAATAGGAATTTAGGAAGTTTTCCTGGAATCACTTCATCTCCCCTTTGAGTTCTCAGCTTAGTGAGGAAGTTCCAGGTTTCGTTTCCCAGCCTCGCTTCTGGTCTGCCCTTCGGCCTGTCTGCCACTCACGTACCACTCAGTTCCACTCAGTTCCACTCAGTTCACTGTTTTTGAGGAGGATTGTTGGAATTTGCCCTTATCTCTTTTGAGACTAGCAGTGTCTCAAATAATGTGTTTCCCCCCCCAAGCTTTAGTTCTATAGCAAGAGAGTCTCCTGGGGCACCCGTAACAGAAGTCAAAATCACTGCTTCAACAAATCTGTGAGTGCCGTATTTGCCCAATCACTGTGTTTTACTGTGGTCACTAAGAGGTTATTTCAGGAAAAATATTTTTCTTATTTAATGTTTAAAACATGACTTTGATGAAATTTGTTATCATTTGTAATTATCTGTTACAGTTTAAATTTACCTTAGGGCTGGTCGAGGTGGCTCACGCCTGTAATCCTAGCACTCTGGGAGGCTGAGGCGGGGAGGATTGCTTAAGGTCAGGCTAAGCAAGTGAGAGACCCCAGCTCTACAAAAAAATAGAAAATTAGCCATCGTAGTGGTGTGCATCTATGGTCCCAGCTAATCGGGAGGGTGAGGCAGGAGAATTGCTTAAGCCTAGGAGTTTGAGGTTGCATTGAGCTGTGATGACACCACTGCACTCTAGCCTGGGCAACAGAGTGAGACTCTGTCTCAAAAAATAGTAAGTAAATTTACATTAGACATGCTGCATTTTATTCTTTTTTTTTTTTTTTCAATAAAAGGACCACAAAATAGTTTTTACTATCTTAGGTGTTTGAGTTTTCTTGGTCAGTTTCAGAGTATGTCATTTACAGATGGATCTAATAGCCTAAAATGTTCATTTAGGGCTGGAAATGAGCTGAGCATAGCATACGTTTTTATACACACAGCCTCAGTGGGGTCACTGATGGCAGTGACTTTACTCTCTGAGTGGATGACAGCAGCAACTTAAACACTTTGGAAGTTTCACTCTGGAAGATTTTGTTCTAACAATGTAGAGGATGAAAATTTGCAATCCTATTCCCCATTTATTATAAATTATATAACTCAGGAACAGCTAAGTGGAAGCAATGCTTAGGGCAAGGTATGGAGGGTGGGGCAAGGAGCTTTGATGCCCTCTCTGGCATCAAAGGCTGGCACCCTGTACCAGCACCTCAGTGTGTTCACCAACCTAGAAGCTCCTTATTTCCTTCTTTGAGATCCTAAAATCCTTGCCTATATATAATATAGAGAGACATTTTATGTAAGAATGTAATAGTCTTTGGTTCATTAAAAGTCTTTTAGCTCTTTTTATTATAGCAGTAACCCTTAGAGCATTATTCCTTAGGTGTTTAAACAGGTTCTTCATTCACTAGTGTTACATATTTCAGAATTCAAAATGGAGCAGTTATCCTTTAAAAAATATACTGTGACATAATTTCAGTAACGTTTCTAGTTTTGCTTAGTTGTAGAGCTTAAAATTATGGAATGGACATTTGCACAAATTTTATGGTATAGTAAAGAAATGATTGAAAGGAAATTTTAGAAAACATTTAATTCCTTATATCACTGACACTTATAAAACAATATTTTTGGTCAAACAAGTATTAAAATACAGTTTATGTTGGCAGATGTTATGATTGCTTTTATGTTAATTTAAAATCTGTACTACATTAAAACCTTAGGAACTTACAAAAAGTGTAGGGTATGTGATAAGTTTTTCTAAGCCATTTATAGATTGGGTTTTGAATATGTGAGTTTGTTAAGCCATTGGGAATTGAAGATTCCAGCTGAACATCTCAAGTTTCTGAAACAATACATTTTCTCAGCCTTCATGGAATTGTTCTGTGTCATTTACGCTTACTTGGCACAGCAGGCCCAGCAATGAGGTATTTTTTATTTTATATTTGTTTTTGCAGGGATCTTAGCAACATCAATTGTGAAGAGCTTGGTCCATTGCCTCCTGGATGGGAGATCCGTAATACCGCAACAGGCAGAGTTTATTTCGTTGACCATAACAACAGAACAACACAATTTACAGATCCTCGGCTCTCTGCTAACTTGCACTTAGTTTTAAAGTAAGTTTTTGAAACAGTACATGTTAAAGTATGAGTCTGAACAAGAGGAAACTGATAGATGCTTTTTATAATAAATGTGAAAGAACATCTGTTCTCCAAGTACAGTTTACTTTTGTTGAGTAAAATTTTATGTTAACAGTGTGACAAATTTTACTCTGATAAGAATATTGTAATTTAAACCCACTATGTTCCTATGTGTAGGAACCTGTCCTGAAATGTTAGGAAAAGAGTGTGTATCAAAGATGCATAAGTGAGAGGGCCTTTTATAGAGGCAATAGCTTGACAGGCGAAGTAGAGGCTGAACAGGCTATTGTTGCCATTGTAACACAAAATTATTAATATTAATGGCTAACACTTTAACAGCACTTATGATGTGCCAGGTGTTCTTTGTAATTTACATATTAGCCATTTCATCCTCAGAAAAAATTCTGTGTTAATTCCATTTTTATAGATGAGAAAACAGGCATAGAAGTTAAGTGACTTCCCATAGGTCACCGGGAAGTAAGTGATCAAGTCTGACTTCAAACTCAGGCACTCTGGGTTCAGTCTGCTGTTAACCACAACTATCCTGAGCATTGTTGTGTATTATTTGCATCTTTTGCGTTCCTTTTCTCTCTAGCTGCTTAATTTTTTCCAACTCCATTACTTATTGGGGTTATTCTAACTCCATTACTTCCGCCTTCTAAGGAAGGGGATAAGAAAGAGAGAAAAGGGAACTTTATCACCAAGCAAAGTATCTTTTTCAACAGTTCCTGCAAAAACACTGTGACAGTGGCATAGCAATAAGGGTTTTAGGCTAAGAATCTGGAGAACAAGGTTCACTGTGATGCCCAGTAATTCACTTTAGCTTCTCTGAATGAATGATGATATTACCTGTTCTACCTTCCTCATTCATTTGTTGTAAAGTTCTCAGATATGTTAAAAACAAAATAAATCAGTACTATAACTTAAGATGACTTTTGAAAATATCCTTGTTTCATTAATCTTTTTGGAGCTAGGTTAAGTAAAGCAAAAAATTTAAAGGAGAACTGTTGGTAACAACTGTTACCAATTGTTTAGGATAAGAGGAGAAAGCATTTTTAGAGTATATATCTTTGGTTCCTCCTTTGAAATATATATAGTTATCCTGGCAGTCTCACCATGTCAATAGATCTCAGCTTATCGTGGATAGAAGATCATAAAACCTTGATTAAAAATGAAGGTCACTAGTATTTAAAAGCCTTAAAATGAGTAAGCAATTGAAGAAATACAGAGAAGTATGGACTATTTCTGTACACTAGGATCAACAGCCTAGATAGCAAAATAAGTGTGGTCTGCAATCTACACTTTGAGTAACACTGCTGTAGGGTACTTACCTAGTGGTGGAATTACTACATCATAGAATATTTTTATCTTCAACTTTAACATGTGTAAGGGTGACTTTTCTACAGTAGCTATAGTAGTTTAGTCCTTTACCAGCAGTATATGAGTTCCTGTTGCTCCAGAATCTTGCCAGTACTTGGTATTATTGGACTTAACAATTTTTGCCAGTCTGATGATGATTAATGATATCTCATTGTGACTTTAATTTGCATTTGCCTAATCACTAATGAGGTTGAGCACCTTTTCATAGGTATATTGACCATTTGGATTTCCTGTTTTTGTGAAGATGTGTTTTCACATCTTTTGACTATTGGTAATGAACAGCTTTTCAGTGGTCTACTTGACCAGTTGTATCAACTCTTATGAGAATTGTATGTTTTTTGCCCATTTTTCTAATGTTTTCTTTATATTTTAAAATTTTAAGTGTAGATGAATGTTTTTAATACATTTACAGTTTCGCCTTTTATAGTAAAGTCTTTAACCTATCTGGACTTTACTTTTGTGCATGGATTTTTCTAGTGGCATATGGGGGCAACTAATTGGAATTTGGGGAGATAAGGAGTAAATGAGATGTTGAAGCTCTCTACAGAGTGCTTTTGTTTTAGTTTTTTGTATCATAATTTTTTTACCTTTCTGCTTCCGCTAGAGTTTGGAATTACTTAAGAAGAGGACCCATATCCTATTTATTTTTGCTTCTTTAGTATGTAACATACCCAAGTACTTGGCAAATGTATAACGATAATGAAGAGCCAGAGGGCTCTTTCAGAGGCCCAGAGAAGCTCCAAGAGATGGTTGTACTTTGTTTACGTCCTGCCATCAGGATCATCTCTTTAGGTAGTAGGAGTTTGCCTTGATGTTGCCAGTGGAACGTTTCATTAGAACAGTTATAGATCTGTCTTTTGGCTGAAGTTAGTTGTAGTAAATAACTGAACAAAGGCTGGGCGTAGTGGCTCATGCCTGTAATCCTAGCACTCTGGGAGGCTGAGGTGCGTGGATCGTTTGAGCTCAGGAGTTCAAGACCAGCCTGAGCAAGAGTGAGACCCCGTCTCTACTAATAATAGAAAAGAAATTAGCTGGACAACTAAAAATATGTAGAAAAAAGTAGTCAGGCATGATGGTGCATGCCTATAGTCCCAGCTACTCGGGAGACTGAGGCAGGAGGATCACTTGAGCCCAGGACTTTGAGGTTGAGAAATGGGAAATGTTGATTGCATTATAATCACATAGAAGGTGCTTACCTGAGCCAGACAAAAATGTGGGGCAAACTGTTTTAGAGAGGAATATGGTAGTCAAACTAAGAAGAATTGAGAATTAATATTTTGGGAGGAAGCAACAAGAGAAGTTACTACTTATAATAGAAGTGTATACTAGGCCTATAATACATAAATGTGTATTTTAGGACATCACATTTGACTTTAAAAAAAAAAGCCTTTCTTATGCAGATGCATTTATCTCCCTTAGCCCTTACCTCTTATATGAATCTCTCCTGCAATATTATTGTCATCATTCTCTTCAAAGGGATGTTTTTGATGTTCTGAAGATTGTGTGAAGCCTCAGTGTATAATCTGTCAATGGCAGGGCAGTGTTGTTAAACTATTGCAAGACATTGTCACTAGGGTTCAATAAATAACTTTACCAAGGCAGCATATTCTTCTATAAAATAATCTTTAGTTAGTTTTTTAAATTCTCTTAGTTTGAAAAGCATGATTTTTTTTTTAACCTAGTTAACTATCTTAGTAATAGTTACAATAACTAACATTTACTATGTACTTCTCATGCTTTGAGTATTGGTTAAACATTATCTCATGCCATCTGCATTGTAATCCTAGGCTGCTTCCCTCTCACCAGTGAGAAAAATGGAGTTTCACGTAGTTACGTAACTTGTTCCAGAGATACATAAAAAGTGCTAGAGCTGGGGTTTGAACCCAGTGAGTCTACGAAAAGTTTTTTCCCCCCTTCTTGTTTTGATTCCTTTAACACTATTTATTTCCCTTCCTTTGGCATTGCAAGAAGATATTCTGCCTTAAATCCATAAAGGAAAATTTTTTTTTCTGGAAATGATGACTGTGAACAAGGGATTTACAATTTGAGTCTTTCCTCTGTTTATCAGATACACTTTATTTCAAGAAAATCATTCGATTGTTTGATTATGTCTCTGGATATTGGCAGAGGCCTTAAAGGATAGCAGACCAGCACCCCCACTATTTCCTGGCCGGCACTGACATTGGCTCTTACATAACTGTCCCTTGTACTCTGGCACACATAAAGAGATGAGCTGCTTTATTGGGTAGTTAGATTTTTTTTCCCTGAGAGCATCAGAAGCAATAGTTCCAGGATAGATGTATCTATCCCAGAAGGATTTTCTGTCAGTTTTGTCCTTCAGCTTTAAGCTGCCTTTTCCATTTGCAGGTCTTAGACAGTCTTTCACCAAGGCTTTGTGAATGGGCTTGATGTCCCTAGATTTTTTTTTAATTAGCCTTATTGAAATATAATTGACGCACAATAAGCTGAATATTGAAAGTGTGCAGTGTAAGTTTTGACATAGTCTTTACCTGTGAAACCACCATCACAAGGAAGCTAGTTGAACATGTCCAGCACCCCCAAACGCTTTCTCTGCCCCTTTGTCATTTCTCCTCTTGTCCCTCCTTGTGGAGCTTCCACCCTGTATTAGTTTCCCAGGGCTGTTGTAACAAAATACCACAGACTGGGTGTCTTAAAACAACAGAAATTCATTCTTTACATTGTGGAGGCTAGTTACGCGGTCAGCAGGGTTGGTTTCTTCTGGAGACTCTGAGGGGAGAATCTGTTCTATGACTTTCTCTTCGCTTCTGGTGGTTTCTGGAAAACTTGGTGTTCTGACTTTTAGACATATCACTGCAGTCTTTGTCTCCTTCTTCCCATAGTCGTCTTTCCTGTATATCCATATCTAAATTTTTCTCTCATAAGAACACTGCCTATTGGATTTAAGACTACTATAATCCAGGAATGACTCCTTCTTAACTTTATCATATCTGCAAAGACCCTATTTCCAAATAAGGTCACATTCACAGGTACCATGGCTTGAACTTCAAAATATATTTGGAGGGGGGATACAACTCAACCCACAAAACACCCCATCCTCAGCCAACCACTGATCTACTTTCTGTCACTGTGTATTAGATTGCATTTTCTAGATTTTTAGATAAACAGACTCATACAGTATGGCCTCTTTTTTGTTTGATTTTTCTTTCATTTTTTCCCCCTATGATGTTGTTGTTACAGCATGTTTGGTTTCTTTTACCTACATAATTTTGAGATTTGTCCCTTTTGTTGCATGTATAGTTCATTTCTTTTCATTGTTGGTGAAATTCCATTGTAAGAATTGTTGGTTGGTTTTCCATTGTTGGTGGTATTCCATTGTAAGAATACATCACAATTTGTTCATCTGTCTATTGATGGACATTTGGGTTGTTACCAGTGTTTGACTATGACAAATACAACTGATAAACATTTATGTACAAGTCTTTGTATGGAAATAAATATATAGGAGGAGAATGGCTGAATCATGTGACAGATTTATGGTTAACCTTTAAAGAAACTATCAGATTGTTTTTCAAAGTGTTTGTGCCATTTTATATTCCCACCAGTAGTGTATGAGACTTTCAGTTGCTCCGCATCTTTACTAATACTTGGTATGGTTAATATTGTAATTTTAGATGTTTTAATAGGTATATAGTGGTATCTCATTCTGGTTTTAATTTCCATTTCTCTAATGACTAATGATGTGCTGAGAATATCTTTCATGTGGATTTGCCATCCATATGTCATCTCTGGTGGAATCTCCCTTCCCCCACCCTTTTAAATTGAGCTACTTGGTTTTTATTGTTGAGTTTTGATAGTTCTTTAGATATTTAGATGTCAGATGTATGCTTTCCAAATATTTTCTCCTAGTCCATGACTTGTCTTTTTATTTTCTTAACAATGTCTTTTGAAAAACAGAAATTTTCTTTAAAATTTCGATGAAGTTCTATGTACCCATTCTTTTATGTATTGTGTTTTTGGTGTTATATCTAAGAAATCATACGTTGCCTAACACAGGTCATAAAAATTTTTCTCATGTGTTTAGCAGTTTTGTGGCTGTAGGTTTTATGTTGAGGTCTGTGATCTGTTTTGAGTTTTTGTGTCTGGTGTGAGATACATGCAAGTTTATTTTTTATTTTTTGAGACAGAGTCTCGCTGTCACTTTGGCTAGAGAGCAGTGGCACGCATCATCATAGCTCACTGCAACCTCAAACTCCTGGGCTCAAGTGGTCCTCCTGTCTTAGTCTCCTGAGTAGCTGGGACTACAGGCATGTACCACCACGCCTGCCTGATTTTTTTTTTTTTTTTTTTAAATTTTTTCTAGAGATGTGGTCTCGCTTTTGCTCAGGCTGGTCTTGAACTCCTGAGCTCAAGAGATCTTCCCACCTCAGCCTCCCAGAGTGCTAGGATTACAGATGTGAGCTGCCACGCCCTGTCTCATTTGTAAAAAATAGAATTATACAATTGTTTATGGAATACTTTTATTTATATTCTGTTTTGATTTGGTGTGTATAAAAAACACTGGTATCTATTATAATGTTTGAAAGAGTAATTAATATTGACTTGATGTTTTTGTTTTGTTTTTCTTTTTGAGACAGTCTCACTTTGTTGCCCAGGCTAGAGTGAGTACCATGGCATCAGCCTAGCTCACAGCAACCTCAAACTCCTGGGCTCAAGCAATCCTACTGCCTCAGCCTCCTGGGTAGCTGGGACTACAGGCATGTGCCACCATGCCCAGCTAATTTTTTCTATATAAGTTGGCCAGTTAATTTCTTTCTATTTGTAGTACAGACGGGGTCTTGCTCTTGCTCAGGCTGATTTCGAACTCCTGAGCTCTAGCAATCCACCCGCCTTGGCCTCCCAGAGTGCTAGGATTACAGACGTGAGCCACTGCGCCCAGCCTTTGATGTTTTCAATAAAACAGTATTTTCTATGTATAGTCATACATTTTGGGTATAAAATTTGGCCTGGTACATAAAAAGAAGGGACAAAAAAAGGGTCCCTACCAAGATGCCAGTTCACACTCCTGTTTGGCTTACAGAAAGATAAACTCTAGATAACAAGCAATGTTTGAAATACACCTGAATTTTAAAATGGGTAATGGTAGACTATGTAGAGGAAAATGGAAACAATATTGGAAAAATTTGTTCTCGGCAGCTCTATAAAACTTTATGGGTAAAACTCCATTTTCCAGTTCAGTCAGTCCATATGGACTGAGAAATAGACTTTGGAGCTGATTTATTTTGCCAAAATGTCAAGCCAAGCATTAGCCATGTCCTTATTAGGCTTGGAAATGATATAGCTAAGTTTGTTTTACAGCATTATGCTATTTTAAACATATAATTGCAATTTTTTATTTAAAATACTTCAATAATATTTTTGTTTACTTCCAGTCGGCAGAACCAATTGAAAGACCAACAGCAACAGCAAGTGGTGTCATTATGCCCTGATGACACAGAGTGTCTGACAGTTCCAAGGTACAAGCGAGACCTGGTTCAGAAACTAAAAATTTTGCGGCAAGAGCTTTCCCAACAACAGCCTCAGGCTGGCCACTGCCGCATTGAGGTTTCAAGGGAAGAGATTTTTGAGGTAAACTTCACAAATCTTATTTAAATTAGAGACAAATTAGATTTTATTGTTTTACTCTGTCTTTTCCAAGAATACTTTTTTGGGACTCATACCTCTTTAGAATGGGAGAGTTCTCATTAACTTCTTTTCTAACTTTAGAGAGTGAAAGGTATAATATTGGAGAGCTTTAATATGTAGGATAAGCATTTAATTGGAATAAAGAGTGTCAAATGTTCCAGTTGGTTCAGTTTGGCCTCTGCATTGCAAATTCTTATTTGTTAATGAATTCTAAAAGACCACAAATATTATTCATCCCTTATTTCCTAATTCTTCTGAAAGGTAAGAGACTCTTAAATTATTTTGTCTGATGACTATTGGATTACTTCCTTCATTTATTGAAAATCTTCCTTTCTGGAATATACTTTTATCTTTGGATTATAGACCTAATATCAGCTTCACAGTTCTTTCACAATATGTGTCAGAGGTCGAAGGAAAGGATTTCCCTCTCACTAGAGGATTCCTGGACAAGACATAATCCTTTTCCCAAAGGATGAACTTTTTTCTCTTTGAACAGTCTTACCTTGTCTGTAGTTAGTGTAGTTAGTTATTTGTATTTTAAAATGATTTAAAGTTGTCTGTGTAATGAAGATCGTCACATTAATGATTACTTTATGTTCTTTCAATACTTTATTTTTCTTACATTTGTTTTCTTTTTTTTTCTCCTTACATTTGTTTTCTACTGGTGCCTATGCCTAGAACTAGGTCAACTACCTTTTTAAACTTGCTACTTCTACCAACTTCTGGTTTTAATATGAATGGAACCATTGCTATAGAACTTCAGGTTCACAGAACTAAGATATGTAGTTTTGTACGTGGTAGGCTTTTAATATATTTATCAAATGAATTGGTTTTACTATGATTAAGCTATATCCATTTTGTTTTTAAAAGTTTCATGAACTTTGAAACATTTGGAATTTATGTATTAATTTGATGAACAAATTTCATCTTATTTAAATAAACTTATGTTTTGTGGGTGGAATGGGAGGGAGAGTTTGGATAATAGGTTAAAAGTACTTAAAAAGTATGTTTAAATCTTTTTGCAGGAGTCATATCGACAGGTCATGAAAATGAGACCAAAAGATCTCTGGAAACGATTAATGATAAAATTTCGTGGAGAAGAAGGCCTTGACTATGGAGGGGTTGCCAGGTAAGGACTTGCTTGACAGTTAATTACGGATGAATCTTTATACTTACAAATTTAAGATAGTTCTTGTATAAATTTCTATTCACATTTATTTTCTGGTATGTTATTACCTAATGTTTGCAATACAGAGGATATCTTAATAGATATATTCCTAATAAGGTTAGGATAGTACTGCTACCAGAAGAGTATTGTAGAACTCCCCTATAGATCATATAGCCCAAGGAGACTTTCTCTGAAGCCTAGCTGGTTTCTCTGAAACCTGCATGGATCATTGGTAGGACTTGTAGGCCATGTATTTTCTCCATCTTTTTCCTTCAGCATATGTTATTCCCTCTGCTTTACAATTGTTCCTGACAATTCAGGAATAATTTTTAAACTTTAATGATATGTAATCTAGACCTGGATACTGTTTCCTTTGCTTCCATTGCTATGCTTTTTTACCTTGTTAAATGAATGTGTGTGCATGCACATGCATATATACACATGCAGTTCAAACTTGTGCTGTTCATTGGTCAACTGTATATAATGGTCAACTATATATAATGCTATCAGGATTTTTTTTCCAGTTGTGAAAATCCACTTTTTGTAAATGTAGAAGAAACATCATAGCTCTGTATTAAAATGTTCTAAGGACAATTATGATGATTATGATGATGATTCTACTTCCCCTGATTTAAATCCAATGTAAATTACATTGTTTCCACTAGGTCCCGTTAATAGTTATTTAGTATTACATGTTTTCATCTGTAGACTTATTTTCATTCTGTCACCTTTTAACTTCCAAATGGGTAGTTTCTTTAGTTTGGATTTTTAAAAATGGTCTCACATGGCCAGGCGCGGTGGCTCACGCCTGTAATCCTAGCACTCTGGGAGGCCGAGGTGGGCAGATTGCTCGAGGTCGGGAGTTCGAAACCAGCCTGAGCAAGAGCGAGACCCCATCTCTACTATAAATAGAAAGAAAATTAATTGGCCAACTAATATATATAGGAAAAAAAATTAGCCAGGCATGGTGGCACATGCCAGCAGTCCCAGCTACTTGGGAGGCTGAGGCAGGAGGATTGCTTGAGCCCAGGAGTTTGAGGTTGCTGTGAGCTAGGCTGATGCCACGGGACTCGCTCTAGCCTGAGCAACAAAGTGAGACTCTGTCTCAAAAAAAAATAAATAAATAAATAAATAAAATAAAAATGGTCTCACATGTCATACTTAGGACTTTGATAGTTTTTGTGGATTTCTTATTATTTACTATCATTTAAATAACCATCCTTAGCTGAGGAATGACAAGAATTGAGTCTAGGACTACACATCTTAAGTCCTAGAGGTTTTTAGTTTTGCCAGGGTAACAAATTATCTTTCATACTTTGAAAAGTATGAAGGGTTTAATAAATTGAGGTGGTAGTACTTTCTGTTATGAGGTTTTAAAAAGATTTATGTACACTTGAAATCAAGAAGTGATATGGCAGTTGGGCATGCTGGCATGTGCCTATAATCCTAGCTACTCAGGATGGAGAGGCTGGAGGATTGCTTGAGCCCAGGAGTTTGAGGCTGCAGTGAGCTATAATCGCATCACTGCACTCCAGGCTGCACAACAGAGTGAGATCCTGTCTCTTTAATAATAAAAAAAGAAAGAACTAAAAAAACGGTATGCAGCATACCCAAGAATGCAGGCTTGCCCTTATATCCATACCTGTACCAAATGCCTTAGAATCTCTGACCACTTATATTTTTATCATAATATGTTTTAGGGTTTATAAAGTAAAAGATAATGAAATGGATAATAAAATTTCCATACTCAAATAATACCAACAACAAAATACACCCTTGTCTAAAAGTAAATTAAAGCTATATTACATATCTATATAAACTAGTATAAATCTGCCATGATAAGAATGAACAAAGGTAGTGTAGATCACATGGAAATTTTGACATAAAATCATATTCTTCCCTTTGCTTTATATTTATCTTGTATTAAAAATTTATTTATCAATTAAAAGTAACAGACCACTGGGCTGTAGCATCTCATGAGTAGTTGAACTGCTGGATAATACCTTCATACTCTCTGATGCTAAAATGTAATGAAGTCTAACATTTGAGTAAGAAGTGACTTCAATATAATAAAGTTTTTATTTGCTATTTGCAATAATAATGAGATATGGCAGTGGTGGATTTTTCCAATGTGATCTTATATAACTAAAGTTAGTTCTTTATTTCCTTTTATTAATTAAAAAAAATTCTTTGCTAAGGTGATCAGTGGCATATCTCCCATCGAAGTACTAACCAGGTCTGACCCTGCTTAGCTTCTGAGATCAGACGAGATCGGGCATATTTAGGGTGGTATGGCCATAGACTCTTAGTGGCATATCTTAATAAAAATGTACTCATTAACAACAAAACCCTTTGTCATGTATTGTCTTCTAGGGAATGGTTATATCTCTTGTCACATGAAATGTTGAATCCATACTATGGCCTCTTCCAATATTCAAGAGACGATATCTATACATTGCAGATAAATCCTGATTCTGCAGTTAATCCGGTATGCTTTGATGTGAATTAAATTGTGACCTACAATGCTTTTCATCTTTAAATGTCAATGTAGTTTTATTTAGGAGTTATTTATCCTAGTTATAGCATTTGACTCAGCAATTCCTCTTCTAGAAAATTTTCCAAGTAAATGATTATGGATGTGTGTAATAGTTTGGGCACAGGGATGTTTATTGTTTATAGTAGCCCCCAGTTGGAAACAACACAGTTGTCCATGGGGGGGGGGAGGAGGGAGATTGATTAAATTATGACAAAGCAGAATAACGTAAATGGTTAAGAACGTAAATTCGGGAATTAGAAAAATATGGACTCATATTCTTGGTCTCATTAATTACTAGCTTTGCGATCTTTGGCAAGCTCATTGACTTAGGCCTTAATTTTTCTCATTGTTAATAGATATAGGTTATACCTCAGAGAAGAGTTGTGAGAATTAAATGAGACCCTGTACATTAAGCATTTAGCACAGTGCTATACATTATTAACGCTATTATACATTATTAAACACTCAACAAAAGTTATTGTTTTTATATTCTGTTATCTTTCCATTCAAGGGCATGCTCCATAGCCACTAAAGTGATAATATGGGATAATAGTTAATGACACGTAAAGATGTTCGTGATATGTTAAGTGACAAGATTACCAAGTAGTTTGATACAACTTTGGCAAATATGTATACATGCCAACATTGAAAGGCTCTACACTATAATACTGACAGGTTATTGCAGTTCGATAAACAATTTGATACCAGCCACCAAAATACTGTTATAAGCAGTTTGATACCAGCCACCAAAAACTGTTATAAGCAGTTAGATACCAGCCACTAAAATAACCGTGTACATGCCCTTTAAATAGCAGCTTCATGTTTAGGGCTTTTCTGCAGATATAGACATGCAATTAAAGAAATAGGATAAAGGATAGTGAAATATTACTTATTAAAAAAGCTACTAAAATGTTTTTAGAGAAGATTGATTAAATACATTCAACAGAATATAATGTGAATATTTAAAGGAAAGATGCATAAGAGGTCAAATTTAAAAAACAAGTCTTTGGGAATTATGTAGGAACAAAATCTGTGGTGTTTAATTATATGGAACATGTTCAGGATGGCTACATATATTAGATAATGGGTGATTTTGATTTTTTGCTTGTCTGTATTTAAATATTTAATAGTGAACATATATGTTAAAAAACTATAGTAAAAGGGAGGTTTAAAGATGATAAAGATTATTTAGCAAATAGAGAAGTAAAAGTATTTGAAAATATATGTAACAAAACAATCTATCATGAAAGACCAGATATATTTAAATATGGTTGAAATGTTAGATTCATTGCAAAGAATTCTTTATTAAGGGAAGGTGAAGGTTCTTGGGGCACCCACTATGCCACTGTCATAACAGCTGACGTTTGTTGAGTGCTTACCATATACTCCAGGCCCAGTGCCATGGGTTTTGTCACCTCATTTTACTCCTCACAGAGACCCTTTTCAGGTACTATTATTACTATCATATTTCTAGGGGTTAATTTGCCCATATGCATAGCCAGTAACTAGAAGAAAAATGACTCTAATCCAAGTCTGACACCAAATCTGTGCTCTTAAATCTGCTGTTTTCATATTTAATTTCTGATTAGGCCTATGAAGTAGAGAGGTTTAGGTTAAAAGATTTTTCCATGACAAAGGGCTCAGCAGGAGGCGAGAGGAAGAAAAGAGAGAACAGTATGTGCAAGTGGTTTAATTAAGCTGCAGTGGGACTGTAGTTTGGATTTAATTTCTAAAAGATAAATTTTACAAAGTGAGTACACCCTTTATATGTAATATATCTGTGGTCCCCAACGCCTGGGCTACAGACTGGTACTGTGGCCTGTTAGGGACCTGGCGGCAAGGTTGGAGTGGGGGACCCACCATGAAACTTAGGAGGTAGGGGGTGCACAGCAAGAGGGTAGGGGGTGAGCTGCAGGTGAGTGAGTGAAGCTTCATCTGTATTTTATAGCCTTACAGTCGCTCCCTAGCTCCCCATCACTGGCTGGAATCACCACCATTTCAGCTTTGTGTTCTGAACAAACCCCACCCTCTACCCCTGCCGGTTCTGTGGAATAATTATCTTCTATGAAACCGGTCCCTGATGCCAAAAAGGTTGGGGACTGCTGTAATATGTGGTTTTATAGTGATTTAGAGAATCCTGAGCAGGCCCTATAGAAATATTCCCTACTAATTATTGAGCTTTGATAGGGTAACCTATTCCATTTAAATAGTTGTAGAGTATAAATTTGATACTTATTAAAAAAAATTAATGTTACTTCAATATTTAAGTTTTTATTAAAAATTCCCTGGATAGTTTCTAACCTGAGTATATAAACTCTTTTCAATTTCAGGAACATTTATCATATTTCCACTTTGTTGGACGAATAATGGGAATGGCTGTGTTTCATGGACATTATATTGATGGTGGTTTCACGTTGCCTTTTTATAAACAGTTGCTTGGGAAGTCAATTACTTTGGATGACATGGAGTTAGTTGATCCAGACCTTCATAACAGTTTAGTGTGGATACTGTATGTATTGAGTCATTATACTTAAACTCTGAGCTTAAAAAAAGTTTTAAAACTGATGTGCTTTTGTAGAATTTAAAAAATTTTGCACACAAAATATTCAGTGGTTATCTGACTGATAGGACCATATAAGACTTTTTTCCTCCCTACCTCTTCTGTCTATATTTCAAATTCCTTCAAGTTGGTGTTATTTACTTTAAAAAGGAAAAAAAAATGTATACTGTTTTTAAAAGTACTGGATATAATAATTTCCGAAATACGATGCAATTCTGTTCCAATCTTGCATGTATTAGAAAAGCAAATTCCTGCTGCCATCACTTTTAATAAAAGGGTGATTTTGGAACCATACTTTAAAACTACGAACTAATTCTGTTTAAATTGAGGTAAGAACTAATTCTGCTTTGTAAGTGGTCATTAGTTTATAAAAATACAGTGGCATCATTTATTTTTACAAAATACACAAGTAGTTCTATCTCACTGGGGATACTTAGGCATTTGGTCTCTGGGGGGTACCCAGATTCAGTAGGACTCTCATCTGAATGGCAGACATAATTGAAATTGTCCTATGTTAGTGGTTCTAGCAAAGTCCAGCTTTGACCAGGGCTCTTTCTCATTACTCAGGAAGTGAAATGTTTCCTCTGTTTATTAAGGTTAAGGCTTTTTTACTTTTCTGAAAGAAGTAGGTGGTGTGGTAAGATAAGAACTCATAAGCATAATCTGACTTTATGTTGTATATGAAACTATCTTAGTTTTATGTGTCTCACCAATTGATACACCTGGAGGATCTGTATTTTAGGCTTCCCAGTTACATATCTTTCCCTCTTTTTCCTATCCAGTGAGAATGACATTACAGGTGTTTTGGACCATACCTTTTGTGTTGAACATAATGCATATGGTGAAATTATTCAGCATGAACTTAAACCAAATGGCAAAAGTATCCCTGTTACTGAAGAAAATAAAAAAGAATACGTCAGGTAAACAATTCTATGTTCTCAAGGCCGAGAATTGTTTTTCTTAATGTTTTAAAATGGCAGTATGAAAAAACATTTAAATATTTAGGTAGAATTACTTATTACTACAAAACAAGCTTCCATAGAATTTAGTGGTTTATAAAAAACAACCATCTTATTATTTCTCACAATTCCAGGGGTCAGTAGTTTGAGCAAAGAACAACAGGGATGACACACTTCTGTTCCATGAGATGTCAGCTAGGACTGAAACACACCAAACTAGCGTCTTCACTGACATATGTGTTACCTTAGCCAGGATTAGCTCAAATGGCTGAGGGCTGGCTGAAGTGGCTCTTGACTGGGGTCATTGTCTGGGGCTTGCTTCTCACTGTTGGCCAGGTTCCTTGGTTTTCCCAGTGTGGTATCAAAGGCCTCTCCCTCTTCCCACAGCCTCTCTCCCTCCCAGGAAGATACCCAGACTTCTTATGGGATGGCTGCCTTTCTAGTTCACAAAAGTAGAAGCTGCCAGATCTTTTTAAGGCCTAAGCCTAGTACTGGCCAACATGATTTGTGCTGTATATTTTGGTTAAATTGAATCGGCTTGTTTGGTGTGGAGGAGAGGCTGTACAAAGGTGTGAATACCAGGAGACATGGGGCCATGTAGCTATCACAAGTGGCAATTCAGAAGTGCTTCTATGCTGTATATTACAAGCACTTAGGCTGTTTATGAGCACATTGTGAAGTTTAGGAATAAATATTTAAAAATGTTCTTCAGGTTTTATAAAATAAAAATAAAGATTGAGGAGGCTGAATGTGGTGGCTCATACTTGTAATCCCAGCACTTTGGGAGGCCAAGGCTGGAGGATTGCTTGAGCCCAGGAGTTCAAGACCAACATGGGCAACATAGCTAAACCCTATCTCTACAAAAAATAGAGAAAAATTATCCAGGTATGGTCTCTACTAATCAGGAGGATTGCTCGAGCCCAGGAGTTCAAGATTACGGTAAGCTGTGATCTGTCCACTGTGTTCCAGTCTGGGCAACAGGACAAGACACTGTTTCCAAAAAAGAATTTTGAAGCATTGAGTTAAAGTCTTCAAAACACAAAACCATGGTAATCAAATTTAGGAGTTTGACCTTCACTATATTTACACAGAAACATGTATGCTGTGTTTTTTAATATTCAAATTTTAAGATTATATTCTCAATCTATTGGCTAAAATTTTCCTAGTTTGCAAATGAGTGTTGTATATTGTTGATGGAAGTGACACTGGCATAGCTTTTTGGGAAAGCATTTTGATACCAGCCACCAAAATAACGATGTACATGCCCTTTAACCAGCAGCTTCATGTTTAGGGCTTTTCTGCAGATATAGACATGCAATTAAAGAAATAGGATAAAGGATAGTGAAATATTATTTATTAAAAAAGCTACTAAAATGTTTTTAGAGAAGATTGATTAAATACATTCAACAGAATGTGAATATTTAAAGGAAAGACTGCATAAGAGGTCAAATTTAAAAAGCAAGTCTTTGGGAATTATGTAGGAACAAAATCTGTGGTGTTTAATTATATGGAACATGTTCAGGATGGCTACATTTCAAATATAGTGTTTGCCTAGGATGGGGGAGCAGAGGTGGTGGGACTGGAAATAGCAGAAAAAGGGTAAAACAATGAACTTTTTTAGGTTTTACTTTGTCTTCACAGTTAATGTTTGATTTTTCTTTATGTAATAAGCATGTATTATATTTCTAACTAAAAAATAAAAGAACAAGTGGGAATTTCCTAAGTCTTAGTAGTGTGTCACTTCCAGGATCTAGGGTGTCCTACTCAGTCCCTAGATTCTACTCTCCTGAGTTTAGTCATGTTTATAGCACGGTAATCCTTGCCAGCTATAGGTATTATGAGATAAAAAATTACAAAGAAAATGGGCTCAAGCAGTCCATCTGCCTCAGCTTCCCTAGTAGCTGAGACTACAGGCATGCACTACTATGCCCGGCTAATTTTTCTATATATTTTTAGTTGGCCAATTTCTTTGTATTTTTAGTAGAGACGAGGTCTTGCTCTTGCTCATGCTGGTTTCGAACTCCTGATCTTGAATGACCCACCCGCCTTGGCCTCCCAGAGTGCTAGGATTATAGGTGTGAGCCACCACGCCAGTCCTAGACTAAATCCTTAATGCTAGATGCTTGTGAAGAGCAATGTTGCCAAAGTAGAGATTCATAATAATTACCAGATCTGAATATATATATTATCATATGAAATCCCCCTGCCCGATGTTTACAGGCTGTATGTGAACTGGAGATTTTTACGAGGTATTGAGGCTCAGTTCCTGGCTTTGCAAAAAGGATTTAATGAAGTAATTCCACAGCATCTGCTGAAGACGTTTGATGAGAAGGAGTTAGAGGTTAGTGCATTAGTGTCATGACATCATCTAATATAACAAGATGGGGAATATCTTGTTACTTAGAGGAAAATTGTATTTCTGGTGCTTTTGAAGTTTCATGGTTCAGTGTTATAAGAATGGTTCAGTGTTATTCACAGGAAAAGTCTTTCATGCTTTTGAATGCCTTTCATGCTTTGGAATTTCTACGAGTGAGCAATCTGTCTTATATTGTGAAGAGTCTTAATTTGTTTTTCTGTGTTGTCCTTTTATTATTTTAAACAGATTTCATGTCTTACATGTACTTCCAATGTTATTTTCTATTTTGATTTAGTGGTTATTGATTTGGTTAAATAACACCTCATTAATTGATCTGTATTGTATTGAAATTTATTGAAAGGCCTCCTCTCAATTGGGTTTACACTAAACTTTGCAAGAAAGCATTAGGCCAGGCTTGATGGCTCACACCTGTCATCTTAACACTTTGGGAGGCTGAGGTGGGAGAGTCGCTTCAGAAGCGCAGGAGTTTGAGGCTGCAGTGAGCTATGGTGATACCACTGCACTCTACCCACGGTGATGGAGTGAGACTGTCTTCAAAAAAAAAGAAAAAAGCATTTGATAGACAGGATCATGGAAGAAATAATTAAAACACTAAGGATAAACTGTATCTAAATGTCTTGAGACTAAGAATAGCTGTGCAGGTTAAATTTTTTGTTTCCTTTTAAAGATGGCCCTTAAAGTACCTCAGGTCTGGTTTTATAATTAAGACCTTTAACAAAATACATCTGAATTTTCTACTGAACTACTTTAAAAAAATAATGAGGTTTTCTACCAAAGGTCCCAGATTGATTTAGTGGTTAAGGATAGCATAAATGTTTAAAGTCTACAAATTGTTTAAAATATTTTATTCATTAACTTAATTTTTTTTCTTTTATTTCTAATATTTTCCATCTTTAGGCTCCAGGATATTCATTAACTTTAGCGTCCTTTCTAGCTAAATCTGTTAACACTCCTGTTAGCAAATAAACCTAAAAAGGTTGATTTGATTCATTACTGTCCCCATTCCTTTTGTGGTTGAATTATTCATAGTGAAATGGCCAGAAGGAAGTAGTCAGGAGGAGGGAAAACATAGCAGGAATGGCAATGAAGTTGAGATATAATGCATTTTCATCTATACAGTGAATGAGGAATTTGGCCTTATAATTGCCACTTCTCCGAAGAAAAGAATTTAAAAGGTGTCTTTTGTGTTCAATACATCCATAATTCTTTCTGGATAACCTTTTCCCTGTTCAGTGTGGCATCAATTTAGTGATCTTTTCAGAATCCTATAGCAGCTTTGCTGCAGATTTTATTCAGTAGAGTTAAGATTTACTCTATAGTTTCTACTGCTAATGAAATCATCAAACTTTTTAGAAAAACATATGTATGTATATCATTTGTTTTAGTGTTATACTGGATTAACAGGATTAATTTTATAAAATCTAGGATTTGCAAGTTATGTTTTATACTGCAGATTATCATAATCAAATTATAAACATATTATTCTTGGACTCTAGGGAGATGTGAGCATTAATAGCATCAAAATGACTTAGATGTAGTTCGTCTATACCGACCCTGCATCATGTCAAGCAGAGCTCTGTATCAGTGTGTCCATGTATTTTGTGCTTCAATATAATTTTAAGATTATTAAGCAGATTGTATTAATCACTTATTTAACACACATTTCTTGAGTTGCTATGCACTGTTGGTTGCTTTCACAGGATATAGTGAAATAAATGTTACTGCCATATTATAGCGGAGTAAACTGCTAGCAGGGGAGGTGAACTGAATTGTTCTGAATCACAAGTTAATAAGTGTTGAAACCAGGATAATATGATTTGGGTCCAAGGAAGGCACATAACTATATTTACTCTTTGGGTTTTTTTGTTGTTGTTGAGACAGAGTCTCACTCTGTTGCCTGGGCTAGAGTGCCATGGCGTCAGCCTAGCTCACAGCAACCTCAAACTCCTGGGCTCAGGTGATCCTCCTGCCTCAGCCTCCCAAGTAGCTGGGACTACAGGCATGCGTCACCATGCCTGGCTAATTTTTTTCCTATATATTTTAGTTGTCCAATTAATGTCTTTCTGTTTTTGGTAGAGACGGGTCTCGATCTTGCTCAGGCTGGTTTCGAACTCCTGACCTTGAGCAACCCTCCCGCCTCAGCGTCCCAGAGTGCTAGGATTACAGGCGTGAGCTACCGTGCCCAGCCTGTATTTATTGGGTCTCAATTTTTGTCCATTTTTTAAAAATTTTTAGAATTCTGTCATGAAATTAGGGACCTTTCACAATTTTTTCATTTTGTCAAGTCTGTCACAGTAGTGCTCCTCAGATCCTGGGGAGGGAACCTGCTGCATGTAGATACCTCTGGAGCTTTTTAAAATACAGATCCTGACTGCCACCCCAAATGCACACAATGAAATCTTTGAGCATAGGGCCTGGTGTGTATATTTTGAAAAACTTCCCAGGTGATTCTTTTGTGCACCTTTGATTAAGTACCACTAAATGAGAACCAATGATGCAAATCTAAAGTTTCCTTTTTAGGAATTTTTGGCATGGCTTTGATTTCCACTGGTTCATTACTCTGTAATATTTTAACAGCTTATTATTTGTGGACTTGGAAAGATAGATGTTAATGACTGGAAGGTAAACACCCGGTTAAAACACTGTACGCCGGATAGCAATGTGGTCAAGTGGTTCTGGAAAGCTGTGGAGTTTTTTGATGAAGAGCGGCGAGCACGATTACTTCAGTTTGTGACAGGATCCTCCAGGGTGCCTCTGCAGGGCTTCAAAGCCTTACAAGGTAAAAAGCCTGAGGGACAGACAGGCTCAGATCTGGTGGGGGAGGGGGAGGGGATATCAATGTTCAGTTTATATATTAATAGATATTTTATAAACCATGTGCTTATAAACAGATTCTCTTTTCACTCTATTTCTTACCTGTAACTCTCACATTGTGATACCTTCTTCTCCTTCCTTTCTCTTGTTTCCCTCCCAAGAGCCTTTTCTGCGGGGTTCTCTGTGATTGTAGTGAGTGCCGCATGCTAGAGACGTACGTGCTGATGCTCTGCCTTTCGTTTTCTGGTCACCTTGCTTTTAATTCTGCTGCACATTCCTGTAGGGGAAGTCCACGTCCATGCTCATCTCAACCTGGCAAAACATTCACCCACCTGGGATGCCTCGCCCGTCCACTTTTTGAATCTTTCTTTTATTTGAAAGAGGCAGCATGAGTCATCGACGCCATCTGTTCGGTCAGAACACTGTAATTATCGCATGGCATTGGGCCATTTGTTTACAGCCATATTCCATTTTGAGAAATTGTTTTCTGTGGAACAAGCTGGTTACTTTTTGGATGAGTTGGTAATATTGCTGATGATTGTTGTGCGTCACCGGGTGGCAGTTGCTCTCTCTACCTCTTAAGCCCCTTCAATTTCAAAGCTCCTGCCAGTGGTGACGAGTGAGGATGTACAAGGCAAGACTGGTACATAATTCAACAGTGCTGCCCTCGGCACACGCATTGGAAGTCGCAGGGAAAGCCTCCCGTCTGAGTTGCGCTCATCTTCCCTGTTCAGAGAGCTCGTTACCAGACTGCCCAGATACATGCAGTGAAGTTGTATTTTCCCCTACACACATTCATATTAATATGTGGTGTCCATGGTAACTGAAACTCATTCTATAGGCTGCCCATCTTTTGCGCTCAGCCCAGTTTGAGTCATGAAATCTAAATTTGCATTAAGTTGTCATCTTTCTGAATGTGTGCATATGTATTTTATTTTGGATTTGCCCAATTACTTCTCAATGCTTTGGGGATACTGATTTTCTATAAAAGATAGAAGTTGATCAAGGAATTTCAATCCTGAACTTTTTCTCAAATTG
The DNA here is from genome assembly GCA_008750895.1 of Mirza zaza. Lineage (NCBI taxonomy): Eukaryota > Metazoa > Chordata > Mammalia > Primates > Cheirogaleidae > Mirza > Mirza zaza. Next base: position 34,125 of record VSMD01130891.1, read on the forward strand.
AAATGCTAGCATTTTAAGAAATCCAGCCTTATCCAAGGTCAAATTGTCCAGCTTTCAAAACCCAGATTATTTTTCCGCTGCCATTTGGTGGCATGTGTGGATTTACCAGCATTGCCCTATGCCCAGACCCTGTGGTGTATGTACCAGTTTTATTCTAAGATCTTTGGAGCGTGACACATGCACCTGCAGTGATCTGACCCACATTTCCTTCCTCCGCAGGTGCCGCAGGCCCACGGCTCTTCACCATACACCAGATTGACGCCTGCACTAACAACCTGCCTAAAGCCCATACGTGGTAAGTTATTTTTGTAGTTTTTGTCCCCATTCCATGTACATAGATGTTAGTTCCAAACAGATTTAACTTTTCATTGATCATGCATACTAGTAAATGGAGCTTTAAAAGTAATGATAAGCAACCCTTTTAAGTGATTTAAAAGTTAAGACTATTCAGAAATTGGTTGGAAAGCCTCAAAGTGGCCATCTCTACTTTAGAGAAATACAACCTTTTAATTTTCTGTGTGACACAAAGAGCGATGTGGCTGTGTTGGTATTTACTTGATTGGTAGGCCACTTATTTTGGATGAGCTGAAATTGGATTTGCTTATTCACAGCTTCAATCGAATAGACATTCCGCCCTATGAAAGCTATGAAAAGCTGTATGAAAAGCTGCTAACAGCCATTGAAGAAACATGTGGATTTGCTGTGGAATGACGGACTTCAAGGATTTACCCAGGACTCTATTTATACCCCTGACTGACAGCCTCCTTCAGCAGAGCTTCAAAGAATGCTGAAATACAGGAACACCCCCCCCCCTTTTTTTTAAATTTTAGGACACTGTGAGGGGAAAGGACAATTTTGAAATTCCTTTTCAAGGAAAAAAGGTCTTTATGCTTTGCCATGAGGCCACATTCAGCTGCTATTTAAAATTAATATCTTGAACCTAAAGAATGCTGACTTTTCCTACATTTCCAGAGTTAGGCAGTATTCTACACTTAAAGACTACTATTATTTTTATAAAAGGTTAATCTATTCAAATCACTTCACCGATTTCAAGTCTTTCAAACATCAAGACAACTTCAGCAGTCGGTACAAGTCACATTTCATTTTGATTGAATACATGATTTTGAACAGCTCCTGTACTTGCTCTTTGTAAAAAAACAAAATAAAATTAAATAAAATTACTTTGAATTATTCTACCTTTGTAAACAATTGGCTGAAAGAATAATTATCTTTGAGAAATTAAGCCATTTACATGTTTATGTTTTTCTATAGCAGAGCATTATATTTTGCATTATATGTTTCAACCTAGCCTAAGTGGGTCTTTTATATTTCTCAAGCATGAATTTCCTGGAATACAGCTATATAATTTTAGTTGTCAAATTCCTGTTGCAACCACTTAGTCTAAACTTAGTAGTTTATTTGCTACAATATGTGTTCAGGGGCTCCCTGTTTTTAACAGACTTTTTTAAAAGAACTAATGTTTTTATCTTGAATCAACATGATTAGGTATTTTGGATTTACTTTCATCTTAAATCAAAATACTGCATTTTTATAACTTCTCAGAGCACGTGGATGGGATGGGATTTTCATTCCTTGCTGGGCCAACTTATCTTTAATATATATGCTATTCCTAATAAACCAAAGTCTCTGACAAGTGCACCTAATTTATATTATGATTACAGTGTAAGTTTCTATCAAGTAAACCATCCTAAAGCTTTGTTTAGCTGCTCATAATTTTATTTGGCTAAAATTATGAAAAAGGAAAAATTTAGCTCTAAAGATTATTTAGTATGCTTGGAAAACCCTGCTTTACCTACCAGAATGGGGGAGGGAGGGTAGGTAGGGATGTGATTATTAAAGAAACAGTGGCTCTAACTCTATGGTGTCAATTACTTTAAAACTGAAGAGTTAATTTTGGAAGTAAGGGAATCCCAGTTCCCTTGATGTTGAAGATCTGCACCTGATTTTGAAATGTCCAGATTTAGCTGTCAAGGTGTATGGCATGTTGCATGATCTAGAAAGCAATCAAAACTCTTGAGGTGTGAGGGATTGGAAAAATCTGAAATCACAGGTGGATTTTTAAATTCGGCCATAAAAAATATGAACTATTCTTTTAACAATTGATATAAAATAAGAATAGCAAATTTTGATAACTTAAAATTTTGCAGCTTAATTATCAAGTGAATAGGTCCTTTGTGTTCTGTTTCCTGTGATGGAGGGGGTTTCAGTCTGTGCTGGGAGCCAGAGGGTCCCTCAGGAATAATAGTTTAAGAGAAGAGTGTCAGGAAGGTCTAGTTTGGTATTGAGTAGGGGCCTCTAATTCCTCATCTCCATCCCCCTTTATCCAGAGCAGCTCCAGTTTTTCTCTTTTATATATTGTAATTCCAACTAAGTTTTCATGGGTTATGCGGGGCAGGGGAGGAATGAGTAGAATAAAAGAAGTGGAGATTTTGCTGCTTAAAAAAAAAAAGTTGAGAACTATTTGTGTAGTTTCTAAGTATTTTAATGTATTTCATTTGGCCAAATTTGCTGCAAGTAAGCTAGTCACAGTCATAACCATGCAGTGGTATTATGTTTATGCCAACCTTTTTCTCCCCAAATACTTTGTGTTTTTCCACTGCATTCTTAGTAGTACTAAAGAACATCTTGAAATGTACAGAAATGGTTTCTGTGCTATTTGCTTATCAGTGATTTTCAGCTGTCATGATAGTCCTTTATTGGTTGCAGGTCCATCTCTTTTATATTAAAGCACTTAGTGCAGAGTTTATAATTGTGCCTACTCTTAAAATCTCTCGGTAAAAAGTACGCACATGATGAATGCTTTATAGAAATCACAACTGACAGGGATGCAGTAATAATGAAATGCTACCGTCACTTGTTCTAATATATGATATAAAGCAGGCAAATACCATCGCTTTTTGAGTGCCTTTTTAACTTTATACTAATAACTTAATAGAGCTTTAAAAGAAAAAAATTACCCTCCGTAATAGTCTATGGTATCACCAACATGCTTTATCAAAACATGATTTTAGAGATATTAATTTCAAAGTCACATTACCTGATTACTTCCAAATAGGTGCTAAGTAAACAACCCCCAATGTGTCATTGAACCTAGGACTTGCACCTCATGTTTAATGTGAATATTTATTTCCACATGTCCTTCTTAGCTGGGTTTTTCCTTATCCTTCCTCTAGTTGTGTTATTTCAGATATGTGATGTCACCTTTCCATACTATTTGCCTTTCCATCATGAATGCTCATTATGCAGTACAGAGGTGAGTTTTGTTTCTGAGGGCCTTATTTCTTGATGTAAAGAATTTTTAAATAGTGCTGTGTATAGTGTACATTTTGTTTTGCACATAGTTTGTTGCCCTGGATGGGTTTATTTTTACCAAGTCTTTTTTTCTTTCTTGTATTTACAGTCCAGAGCACAAGTTTTTCTTCTTTAAATACAATGTAATCCGCATTATTTTACAACACTAAATCTGCTTTAAACTTCCGGTGCATTGGACTGATCGCGTTGGTGGGAGTTAGAAGTTGTTCCAGCCATCTGTATGGTTTGGTAGAACAGCTCCTTCTTCTGTTTTTAAGTTGCAGCATACAGTCAACGGGTGCCATTTGTGGTATTTAACATTCTTATGTTAGGATGATGATTGTACCAAATGCTGAGTTGTTTTATTTCTAGATGTAATTAGTTCACATTATGTAATATTCTTCCTTCTCTCAAACTGACTTTAAAAACAAAGTTTTATCATTTTCATTGTATTTATTACAGAGTGTTTTAGCTTTGATATTCTTTGTATTTTCACTTGGTTGTTACATGAGCTTTATCAATAACATCTGTATAAATGGTTTTTAAAAATTAACTATGTATGTGCCCATGCTGAAGTTGAGCAATAAAATGAATGCTGTTTGCACTGTCACAGCATCAAAGTTTTTAAAGAATATTGAGTTTGTAATGAATTGTTCTGAAAAAGTCTACGATCAGCTCTATGAAGGATGACAATATGAGTCATAAAATGAGAAGTTCAGGGAGAATCCATGCCTGCCTTAGTTGATGACTTGGTCACATTGCAGAGCCTCGGAGGGCTCAGGACCCCCTTTCTGTCTCCAGGTAGAGCAAGGAGGGTGTTTTCTCCTGCCATGGCAGCTTGGTCAGTTGCAGTGGCTGTTGGCTGTGAGGAGGTGGATTTCTGGGGGTGGTCAGGGCTCAGTGGGGAAGAGTGATCTGGTCCCGTAACCGTCTCTGTCAGGGGTCTGGAGGGCAGAGCTCCAGTAGGGCCTCACATTTGCCAGCCATAACTTGGTGTTGAGCAATGAAATCCTCACAATGAAAAGCAGAAATCAATTATATTTTTCCTAGAAGCCATGGACTTTAAGGTTTATGATTCACAACTCTGTAAATGATAGTGGATGGATGAAAGGCCAACGAAATACATGGATGGAAAAAGGAATGAATATGGACTTTGAGAGTCTCTACACAGCAAAGGCTACAACACAACAGAACCAGTGTAAGTAGCGGTGTATTAAAGTTCAAAAGGTGAGTATGCTTCCTTCTTTACAGTCTTTTCAAGAAGACTTTGCTTTGTCTCACATTGCCATATTTATCTAAAATTTGTAAAAGTTTTAGTACATTAAAGATTTTTAGTGTTATAATACTCTATGAATTACCCAAAAGTTTGATTAGACTAATCATGTGTGATTGGAAGTTTTTCTGTTGTGTGCTAACCTGGAAAGTTTGTCCCTTGGTTATCAAGAAGGGTAACCATGTTTACACACTGCATTGATTTGTACTTGGTATCCCAAATGCTTACATTACAACAGAATATGTACAACAGAGCACCCTACTAATAGGATATAGGAGGTAATTAATGACACAGAAAAAGGGTTACAGTCCTCTGTTAACACTCTTAGCAAACTAGACAAACCAGATTTTAAAGTTAAATTTTATTTTCTTTAAAAGGTATTTGCCCTAAAGATGACTTCCCTGTTCATTCAACAGAGATGTTTGCTGTGCCAAGCTCTGTGCTAGCTGCTAGGCACATGGTTTTGGATGGCTGTTAAGAAACTGAACTTCCAAACTAATGCTTCTAGCTTGTGTCTCAGTGAAGGCCAAATTCAAACTTAGATACCCAAAACTCAATTTTTGTAGGAAATTGAGGAAAGAAGTCGGTCATGAGGGGAATACATGATTAAATACTCCACCTCAGCAAGTCAGCAAGGCCCTGAATCACAAGACTTTTTTTTTTTTTTAAAGACCATATGTTGCCCAGGCTGGAGTGCAATCATAGCTCTCACTGCAGCCTAGAACTCTTGGACTCAAGGGATCCTCCCCCTCAGCCTCCCAAGTAGCTGAGACTATGGGTGACGGCTTGCCAGACTTGGTTTTTAAAACCATTGGTTTTGCCACAGGGTAAAAGGAGTCTCTGACCCCACCCCCATGCTACCTCAGATACAAGCACTCTTTCTAGGACAGGTAGCCCCTTCCTTGTGTGTTTGTGATCGTTATACTATTGCCACCCTCTTTTTGTTACTTCGCAGGGGAGGAACATTGCATTTCCAAGGTGATTTGCTCAACTGTTGGTGATTAGCATAACTTTTGGTGGGATATTTAAGCTGAGATTTACCTAGGACATCTGAGTTATAAACACCACTTTTGTCTCCCTTACAGTAGTATATAAGTGAAGGAAATAGAAGGGTGCCTGTAGAAGCCTGCGGGGTGGGTGATGGAACCTTCTAAGATGTTTTTCCTGCCCACTTAAGTATTTGTAATGTCGTATTATCTTTTTATGTTTTTTTAGAGACAGGGTCTCACTATGTTGCCTAGGCTGGAGTGCAGTGGCTATTCACAGGGAAGATCCCGCTACTGATCAGCACTGGAGTTTTGACCTGCTCCATTTCCAACCTGGGCCGGTTCACCCCTCCTTAGGCAACCTGGTGGTCCCCCGCTCCCGGGAGGTCACAATATTGATGCCGAGCTTAGTGTGCGGACAGCCGATCGGCATAGCGCACTACATCCCAGAACTCCTGGGCTCAAGCGATCCTCCCGACCAACTCAGTCTCCTGAATAGCTGGGACAGTAGGCACGCACCACCGTGTCCAGCTGTAATGTCTTCTGACTTTCAGCCCTACACCTGGGAGTAAGGATGGAAGGGCATATCAGAATCAACTTTTCAGACCATTTGCTTCTCCCAAAGATGACGATGGCATAGCAAAAAGGGTGGAGAACCACCACAAGAAAAGTTAGATACAAATGTCACTAACTCAAGGACCAGAAGGGCAAAGTTTCAAAGGCAGTTCAAGTTTAACGTTCTTTAAGGCAAAAAGTAACTTCACATTTCTCAGTCAAATCAGCTGGATGGTGGTTTGAATGGCTTTGAAAAGCTGGATAAAAGATGGTTTGGAGCCAGGTGCAGTGGCTCACGCCTATAATCCCAGCACTTTGGGTGGCCAAGGTTGGGAGGATCACTTGAGCCCAGGAGTATAAGACCAGCCTGAGCAACATAGCGAGACTCCATATTTCTACAAAAAATTTAAAAATTACTCAGGCACGGTGGCACACACCTGTAGTCCCAGCTACTCGGAAGGCTGATGTGGGAGGATTGCCTGAGCACAGGAGTTCCAGGCTACAGTGAGCTATGATTACGCCACTAAACTCCAGGCTGGGCAACATAGGGGATACCCTGTCTCAAAAACAAAACAAAAAAACATGTTTTCAGCATGTGTAAATGTGGGCTCTAACAGATCCCTCTATAATCTGCAACTTAAGCCCCAATTTTGGATTCCTCCTTTGGTGTAGACCAAAGGATACTCAATCCTGTATATGTCTCTTCCTGGCGCCATCCTCGGCCGTGCCCAGTTCTCCCATTGCAGACCTCCCAGCTCCTTCCATTGCAAATAAATTTCCCCTGCACCCTGAGCCCCTTCAGCAAAGGCTTTATTCTTCTGCCTTACCTTAACACTGTTCTTCCTTTCCCTTAGGAAGCAGCTAATTCTCCAGTGCTCCACACAATACAATATTACACATACCCAGTTAAAGCTACATAGTTTGAAAACAATCATATACACTTAAAGGCTTAAAAAATTTTCATCACCCTTTCCCTAGTCTTGCTTTCCAGAGGCCACTCCTTTTAGATCTTCTGCCATCTCTTCTGGTATTTACCTCTACATTCCTAAATAATATGCTATTACTCTTCATTAATTTTAGTCTGGTTCATCACTATTTATGACAGATGAGGATTGAGTTCTTACACCAAGCCCCTCATTCTGTAACAGCCTGCTGTGTCCATACACAATAGAGTTATAGCACAGTTCTAAGTCACGTTCAAGGGCGTGCACCATGACAATGAGCCTTTCCTACTCTGGGCAAACTCACCTCATTCACATCTGATTCCCTCTCCATTGTGCCTGAATCTCAACGCCCTCCACTTGCTGAGTTATCACTTCATTTGCTTTCAATTTTTCAAAAATGTGTTGGCATCTTTTATCTCCTATCTTCTGACTTTGAGCAACCCTATCCCCCCCTCCCCTTGTCAGCTGTCTCAAATTCTGTCTTTAGGTTATTCCTGGTTACTCCTTAGCTTGGTCAAGAGCACCAGCTGCCACCCAGTCACCAGAACTAGCACCTAAGAGTCTTGCTAAATATTTTATGTTTTAAAAAAATTATAAAAGCATTGTTAGGCTTGTTTTAACAAATCTAAATAGTATTAAAGTATATTAAGCAAAGAGTGTTTAAAACTTATATAATCTACCATTCAGTCACACCTGTCATGTTTGGGGAATATCCTTCATTCTTCTAGACCTTTTTCTGTATTTGTATTCATATTGCATTATACCCACTCATTCCATAGTTTTTTCAATAGCATCACACTTTAAATTTGCTTATTTTACTCAAGAATATATTGTGGGTATCTATCTTGATCTACTTTGTCATTTTTCTCTAACATTTAAGAACTTACATTCTCTCTCTTGGGTGTCTAGCTGCTGCTTGTGTATTTTCCATCCTTTCCATTCATCCATGCTTGTTGACTTGTCACAGCATGTCACAGTTGTCTGCATGCAGTCTTATGCTCCAAACTTCCCCCAGCCACCAAGCCTTTCCCCTAGGAAGCGCCTGCCTGCTGGCCCACCTCCTGTGAGCTGCCATTCCAAGAGGTCAGCACTCAGGACCACAGCAGCCCATCCAGAGGTTGCCTACCTTTTTCTCCAGGGATAATCAGATCTCACCACTTCATGCCTTCGGCCTCTCTTCATTCATTCACTCATCCCCCGTGCTTCTCCATGTCCTGATGGATGCCTCTTCTCCCCCACTCCTGTCTTGGCACCCTCTACCACCCTGGCTTTAATTAGCAAAGTCTCCATATCCTCAGCTGCTCTGAAGCTTCCCTCCAGCTCTTGGCCTTCACTGGAGCCTTCCTCTCTGTGGAAGACACTACCCTAAGTGTGAGTTCTCTTTTTCCTCATGTCTCCCCATACCAGAGATGGAGTTGGTGCACTCTTGCCTACTTCCAGCCATTATGCCTCCTTGCCACTGGCAATCACTAGTGCTCCTTGGAAGCATGCAGTCTGGCTTTACCCGCTTCACCTCTCCTCACTGCTGTCTTCTACCCACCGATAAAAGCCACAACACAGATCCTCCTATCTCCCAGCCATGTTGCGAAAAACCTACATAAACACTGTATCATCAGGGTTCACCCTAAGGCCCACCTTTTATGACCAGCCACATTTCATCTCTAATGAATTAGAGATTTCTTTTTTGTCCTCATGCTTTTTTAAAAATCCACTATTTTTGTTCACCTAAAGCAATAAGGCTCAGGAGCTGGCTGCTCAAAAGCTTAAATGTTTTAGCACACATATGACTAATGAAGAGTCCTCCTTTTCAGGGTTTAGGTCATAAATTCAAAAGCAGCAGTAAGCTTTCAAGAAAACTTTTTATTTAAAAAATTATTTCATAAAAAGTATTGGAGTGAACATAGATAAGGCATTTAAAAATGATTTTTCTGGTTTAGACTGTTTACTGGCTCAGTTCTAGCTGTCCTGGTAAAGGCCTCTAAAACTTTACCTTTGAAGTCTGGCCTCACAGGAAGGGGTTTTTACTGTACTGAAAGGAAGCCATCTGAAGCCGAGATCTGAAGCGCTCAGCTTCCAGTTCCCGAAAGAAAGCATCGTCATCATTCTGTGTTATCATGTCCTGCAGCTGCTGAATTTCCTTCTCCATCTTAGATCTCAGCTCCCTCTTCACCTTATGTAATGTCTAAAAGAGAACACATATCATCCGTCTAGTCACAACATTCATCCAGGCCTTCAGCTACTTCTGTTCCCTCTCCACATTCTAGCTAATCAGGCTCCTCCAATAATTCTAATAACTTGGCAGCAGCTCTTACAGAGACCATAAACAGGTAAAGTTAAAATCATAGCGTAAGTATCTTGGATCATAGATGGATTTTCTTATTAGCATTTTATTCCTTTAAAAGAAAGGTATAGTTTTCTATTTCCTAAAAATGTAAATAAGTTAGTCATCCTGTTAATTGTTACCTGGGCCTGAGATTTCTCTCTGGCTTTGAGTTCTTGACGTTCCTGTGATATGGCTTCTGCCAGCAATGAAAACTGTTCATAGGAAAGAAAAAAACCAAATATTTAACGTTTGTAGTCCAAATGGAGAAATTCTTATGCTTAATGTTTATAGGCTTAAAATCTTTATTTCAATGGAAATAGGGCAATATATATTCTGTACCATGGTCAAGTATGAGCTTATTTTAAATTTCAATCTTGAAAATAAGGTCAGTCTAACCCATATAATGCAAAGTTCTGAGTTAAACATGTGGAAGTGTATTGTCAGACTAAGCTCCTTTTAACATAGGTGGTCAGGATTAAGAACTTTGTAATATAAGCAAGTGACAGAGCCCACCTGGCCCTTATAGTAGTTCTCCATTGAGTCCAGTTCATTCTGGTGCTGTCTCTTTTGTTCATCTCGCTTTTCTTTGGCATAGTTTCTTAGGTCTCGTAATCTTTGCTTCTGAATTTGTAAACCTTCTTCAAACAGTTTCTTAAATATCTGTCAGTTAATCATAAAGTTATGTTGAACTTTCACTAAGTATAATCATTTTGTTCAACTAGTACATACCGTTTGTATTTCACAAAGATTTTTAAAAATAACTTTATTCAGGTATTATTCATATACCATAAAAATCGCCCTTTTAAAATGTGATTTGGTATGTTTTAATTATATTGAATTGTGCAATCGTCACAATTACAAAACATTTCCCCAGAAGGAACCCCACACCCATGAGCAATCACTCTCTCTTCTCCGTAGCCCCTGACAACCAGTAATCTACTTTCTGACCCTGTGGAGTTGCCCATTCTGGACATTTCATATAAATGGAATCATAATTCATGGCTTTTTGTATCTGGCTGCTTTCACTTAGCATGTTTTCAAGGTTCATCTATATTGTGGCATGTATCAGTACTTCATTCCTTTTTATTGCCAAATACTCTATGGATATACATTGTTTATCCATTCATCAGCTGATGGGTATGTGTGTTTCCCCTTTTTGGCTATTATAAGTGATGCTGCTATAAACTTCTGTGTACAGGTTTTTGTGTGGATATATATCTAAGAGTAAAATTGCTGGCTCACATGGTAATCCTATATGACCTTGTGGTAGCCTTTTGAGAAACTGCCAAATTGTTTACCAGAGCAGTTTGTACCATTTTATAACTCCACCAGCCCTGCATGAGGGTTCCAAGCTCACCACATCCTAGCCAACACTTATTTTAGCCATCCTAGTGGTATCTCATCATGGTTTTGATTTATATTTCCTTAATGACTAATGATATTCAGCATCTTTTCATGTATCACAGATTGTTTACTGGTTTCGGGAAAGAAGCCCAGAGCAGAACAATGCCACACCTACATGTGTGTATAACTGGTTATCATTTGGGTAAGCCACTGTAAAACAAGTTCTTCAGGGACAAAGTTTGGGTATGCCCACTTGTCCTTCATTCGTTAGTAAGACTTCCTGGTAGGAGAACTGGTTCTGACAGCCATGCATTCATTAGCTGTCTTACCTTAGGCAAGTTACTTAATCTCCCAAAGCCTTAGTAATGTCTTCCTCTAGAAGTATTTATTCCAGTTAACTATAATTACTATCTTTTACTCTAGAGATAAAATTTATTGCTAGTTTGAGATCCCAAAGATTAGCCATTTCAGTTTAAAATGAGACAGCAAATACCTTGTGGAAACCCCTCACACCACAGCTGTCCTACACTATTCCTGACTTTATGTGGAATTCTAAGAGACAGGGTCTTGCTCTATTTTCCAGGCTGGAGTGCAGTGGTGTGATCACACCAGTCTCGAACTCCAGGGCTCAAGCAATCCTCCTGCCTCAGCCTCACAAGTAGCTGGGACTACAGGTGTGTGACACCATGCCTGGCTAACTTCTTTTGCCTTTTGTAGAGATGGGGTCTTGCTATGTTGCCCAGGCTGATCTTGAACGCCTGCCCTCAAGCAATCCTCCCAAAGTGCCAGGACTACAGGTGTGAGCCACTGTGACTGGTCTAAATTCCTGTCTCTTGTAACATGCTCCCAAACCCCTAAAGCAGTTGTGCTGGAGAAGTACTCAATTTTTGCTGCCTCATACATATAACATAAGACTTCACATTAAGATGAGGGCCATGGAGACAACAGACAGGAACACACACTGGAGTCATAAAATGGAACAAGTACAAATGCTCACAAGCAGATTTTTAAGACCTTAATTTGGGGTTTGGGATTCAAACTGGGACAGGAGTCACAAAAAAAGGTAGTGGTTGTGGAAGGTAACATAAAAGTCACCTTCTTACCACGGCACAACAGAAAAGCCATATTTACCATTTCTTCCCGGGTTCTCATTCTCATCATTTTGGCACGCAGCTGGATTCTATAGTCGTCATAGTATTTCCGAGCACGAACAATTTGTTGATGATTTTCTTTTATCTTTGATTGGGTAAACCTCTGTCTATGAATACGGTCCTTGAAATCTTGCTAAGAAAGAGGAAGGGAAAAGGATAAGAAATAGGAGGCCGCAGACTCGAGGGTTCTCATCTCCCCAGTCCCCATCCAGAGGGCTGGGGGCCTACTGCCTGGGCGTGGACTGTGAAAGACCGCTGAGCCCTGGAAGCCCTTCAGCAGCCCCAGCAAGCCCCACTGCTGCTGAGTACCTCACCTCCCTACTCCACCAGGAGGTCGCCAGGCCACACCCAGATGCCAGCTCGAAAGCAGTAGGAAAATGGCACTTCCCAGACTTTCAAGGAAAGCTTGAGTTCCCAAGAGTATTTGATTAGACAATATCTGACAAAGTAAAGACGAAGTGACATCTTGTACTTAGGTGTTTTGGATATTGTGTTTTTCCCCCCAAACCAAAGCACAACATGCAGACACCTTTGAGAAGAGCTTTCAGAACTGGTTATAGTTCTCATGGTTTATCTCTAGACTTAATGAAAAGTTTTTCAAATTTCTTCCTTTGGCAGACTATTTCTGACCTCCCCCTTCGTTATACTCAACAGGGAATAATGTTCTAAGGATGATTCCCAGCCCAAATTACAATGGAGGCTGGTAAACTACTTCGGCCCTGGGAGAGATGGGGGAGGACAAAAAGCATCTAAGTTACAACCACCTGGCACCCTTTAGGCGGGACTGTGGAGGTAGAAAGCTTCTGGATTAAAATCTCAACTCTGTCCTCTGCTTATCATGCTGAGATCCAGGGCAAGTTACGTAACACCTCAAAGCCTCAGGATTTTCATTTCATGGAAAATATCTTCTCTAACACATACTGTAAAGACTAAATGAAACTGTATATATAAAGTACCCAGCACCCCCACCCCCATCAATTTTGGTTAAAGCTCTAGAGGAGGGGTCCTCAAACTTTTTAAACAGGGGGCCAGTTCACTGTTCCTCAGACCGCTGGAGGGCCGGACTATAATTAAAAAAAAAACTATGAACGAATTCCTGTGTATACTGCACATATCTTATTTTGAAGTAAAAAAACAAATGGGCAAAAACACCACGGGCCGTAGTTTGAGGACGCCTGCTCTAGATACTTCTACAGGTGTTACAGGTAAGGAACTGTTGCCCAGCTGGTAAAAATAAAAGGATATAAGTTGTAAATTCAAAATTATAACACCCAATTTGCTCTTCACATACCAGTCTCCTGTTATGTTCATATTCTTTCTTGACAAGAGCAGTGAGGAGGTCATGCCTTCTTAGGGCCTCTTCTATCTTTAAGTGGACACAAAAGTGAATAAGTTAATAATGCTGTTCACTAAATTCTTAAGGATAAGCTCTTCCCCTTTCTGGTTTAAATGTCAGGTTAAGACTGAAAGTAACTTACTTCATCCTGGAGTTTCTTCTTTGATCGATTTTCTCTATATGCATCTTTTTTGAGCTGTTCAACCTGTGCAATTTGCTGTTTCCACATCTTGCTTAGCGTTGGGCCAGACACATAGAGAAATGGAAACTGCTCCAGCATAAGCGGCAGGAGACTGTGTTCATTCACTTTCACTGCAAAGTAAAATGAGATGCTCTCAATGTGAGAGACTTGCTGACAAGAACTCTCAAGCCTTCCTTTCCGGTAGATCATAGCTTATCTATGTGACGTGGTTCTGATCCTGAAAAGAATGATTCTAAATATATTACTTCTGCATTCCTTCTTCCATTGGAGTAAGCCAACTATTGGTAAGAACAAAAACAAGCTCAACAGTTCTGACTGATGACATGCTGGTCCTGAGAAGTCCATCCCAACTGCTCAGCTGGTGCCTCAGTGCCTATGGACAGATGCTCTGAGTATGTTAAAATGGCAGACTCCTCAGCTCTCCTGATAGGCATGTGCTTAGAAGAACATCTCTCTCCCATGGGAAGGTCCCTGCAGCCTTTGGTGTATAGTTGGAAGCCTGGCATTTTACATGACCTTGTGTCCTTGTAACAAGAGCCTAACACACATTAACGTCGTCACAATGTACGGGAACCAGACAGGCTGTCTACTTAACTTGGAGCATTCCTTTTGTTCTACCCATTTCCCAGGGAAAAAATGTGAACAGTGAGTGAACAGAATGAGGCTAAAGCTGAACCAGCAGGTAGGAGCCTTGGCATTCCTTTGGTGCCAATAATATAGGCCTCTGTAAGGTACTTCCTTATTTAAGAGTCTTAGCTCTCTTTACATAAAATCAGGAATATGGCAGAGATAAAAGAAAGAACTTTCTCCAGCTAACTGGTAGATGTTAGTTTTCAGTGCTGTGTCCTTGGAATGTAGCGCACACTTTCAAAGGCTGCCAGTTTTCCATAAAGTACAATTCTGTGGTTCTTACTTGGAAGTGCTTTATTTGCCTTTGGGAAGCCACCTCTTGGACTTTGAGCTGTGGTTTTTCTGGAGTAAACCTTCCAAGGCTGACTACGTTCTGGAGTTCTTTTATGAACAGCATCTCTGTATATTTTTTCCTTAGAAGCAGATATAAAACAGAATAGAAATAAAAGAGATCTAACAACTCTTTCATACATCATCTTAAATATTACATATTGACAAAAATAGCTAACTACTTCCCAGCCAAACCACATTACTTCAAATTTCTAAAATCTGGTTAGTATTCATCCACTCTAAGTTAAAGGCATCTTTTGGCCTCTGGCATCCCTTGGAATTCGAAAAAGCACTGAATCTTTCTCAAGTTTCAGTCACCACAGTCCCACGCCCTAAATACAACCACTATTAATGTTTTTTTTTCCTTCACTATTACTATTTCGATGTACATTTCTTTGAGAACTTCTTCCATGCAGATTAAAAAAATTCAAACCACTATGCAGTATGCTTTGTTGCAACTAAACTGTATATCTTGTTTTGTTCATTAACATTTTAGCATAAACATTTTTCCCATGGTTTTATTAGTTTCTGTAACCATCTTTTTGGAAGGCAAGAAAACTTATGCTTTGTTTCTTACAACCAGGTCCAGAGCACCCGGGACTGTCTCATTCCCCTTTGTTAGCTTAGACCAGGCATCCTCAAACTATGGCACATGGGCCACATGTGGGTGTTTTTGCCCGTTTTTTTACTTCAAAATAAGATATGTGCAGTGTGCATAGGAATTTGTTCATAGTTTTTTTTAAACTATAGTCCAGCCCTCCAATGGTCTGAGGGACAGTGAACTGGGCCCCAGTTTAAAAAGTTTGAGGACCCCAGCCTAGACTATTTTTTAAACCCCTGGTGAATTGCTAAGCAATAGAAACCCTTAAAAACGGATGGAAGTTTTAGGCAGAAAAAAATGTAGTTTTCTCTGGTACCACACTTGCCATATTTTAGCAACTTGAATGCCCTATGAAAAAGTGAAAATCCTATGTCATGAAATCCTGCCTTTTTCTAAAGAGCTAATGATTAAGGTCCTTTTCTTCTGGAAAGATCTATACTTCCCACTGATGTGATCAAATGGCATTTATTATAGTGGAGACTTTTACCCACTGTTTCCTCCTCCTCATTTATCCTTAGAGGTCCAATATTCTCTTGAACTTTATTTCTTCTTAGTTCCCTTTCAAATGCGTCAGTGAATGCCTAGAGGGGAAAAGGTCATAGGATATTATAGTTATTAAAACACACAAATGAAGGAAAAAAATTCACCTAGGACCTGCCACCTCTAAAGTATCAAGCTCACTTTTTTAAGCTCCTTTCAAGCTCTGTATCATAAATACATGTTATTTTAACAGGTATGTAATTGGAACATAAAATGAAATTTTACATAATTTTTTTTGTTCAGTTATTGTAACTATTTTGATATTCCCCTGAATGGAAGTTACATGCTAAGTTACACTGATTGTAACTATTATAAGACATCTCAGTTTCAGTTTTTCACCATTATAAATCCTGTATTATAAAGCCACTATAAAACCTCCTATGGCAAACAACTTGAACATTCTAAAGTCATACTATTAATAGATTTTAAAGTCCCTGTTGCACGGAAGTTTTTCCTTGATATCAGACCAGTCTCCTGTGTTGAATCCCAACCACATCCTCTCATGCCTGTCTTGGGCACTTTCTCATCTTCTCTGTAGCTCAAGTGGCCTATCACATTTAATCCACCTCAAATCTCCTTCATCGCTGAAGGTCTCTCTGAAAATACCAACCCACACTGATCTCCTCTTTCTTAATCCACTGGAACGCTGAGCTATATTCCGACCAGGTTATTTTCTTAAGAGTTTCACAAGTGTAATTTTATGCTTCCTAAGGGGGATATGAACTATGTCACACAGCTTTCTGTCATCCACTCAGCTCAAGAATATTAAATGTATTTTAGAGATGGGAGGGAAGGAACAACAACAAAAAGGAATATTAAAGGCCTTTTAACCCTTTAATCAATTGCACGTTCATGGTAGCATCTGGCTGAGGGATAACGGTGCTACCCTGCTGCTCAATGGTAGTTAAGAGATGGGGAAGTACCTTTGCTCGGAATTGGCGGGTATCTGTTTCTTTTGGCTTGTGCTGCCTTTTTCTCTCCGTGTGGAACTGTTTGTGTTTGTTAACTGGAGATGGAGAGAGTGAATGGGATCTGTAGGGTGACCTCCTATGCATGGAAAGTCCTGCAACACAGAAAAGACATGTACCATTAGATCCTGATAGCCAGAAATGTTTAGTTGGAATCCAAATGGTTGGCTTTCACTCATTAGTCTCTTTGGATTTAATAAATGTGTTAAATGTACTCTCTACTATGACTCATTTGAATTTGTATGTTTACCCACACCAAGTAAACAGCCAAATGCACATACATGTGTACTGTCTCAAAGAAGTACTTAGGTTCTATATTCAACTTTGGACTGAATTCAACATGTGGAATGCCTCCTGTGCACAAAGGCCTATGGACGGTGCTCTAGGTAATGGGGCAGAGTGGGGAGAGAGAAAAGGCAAATTGAGCAGTGCATCTGCTATCCTTTTACCTATCAAGATGCTAAGGAGCTAGAATGTAAGTATATATACATATCTTATATCATGTAGTTAAGCATTGTCTAAGTGGTCCTCATTCTTCCCTACTTAGCAATCTAGCCCTCCTAATTCCACACTGCCTAAAGACCAAACAAACCACTTCTCTCCACAAACCTTTTTATGTTCCATGTGCATAGATGTGCTTGGGCATCTGCTGGCTGTGAAGAGGGGGATTCCATACCTTTTTGGAAAAGCAGTTAATTCTACATAGCTCTAAGGGTTGAGTTAGTTTGATACCTTTATAAATAAATTTTCCCTGAGTTTTTATTTTTCTTTTCATACTTTTAATTCAAATCTTTCAAATTCATTTTAAAGACATTTTTAAAAACTGACTTGTACTATTTTATCTTTAGACTCTCCAGCAAATGCAGAAATGCACTATTTTAAATGACATATGTCCATGATGCATTCTTTAGAAACTGAAGACCCAATTAAAATAACATTTTAACTTACACAGTGTGTTTTTGCAATGGAATATCATGTGTATGTGGACAATTGGGGAAACATGGAGGTCACTGGGTAAGGCTACCTAGAGATTAGCTGAGTCAAGTTTTAAGGGAAAAGATGAAATAATCAAGAGAAAGAAAGAGTATTCTATTTTTTTTTTTTTTTTTTTGAGACAGAGTCTCACTTTGTTGCCCAGGCTAGAGTGAGTGCCGTGCGTCAGCCTAGCTCACAGCAACCTCAAACTCCTGGGCTCAAGCAATCCTGCTGCCTCAGCCTCCCAAGTAGCTGGGACTACAGGCATGTGCCACCATGCCTGGCTAATTTTTTTTTTCTATATATATTAGTTGGCCAATTAATTTATTTCTATTTATAGTAGAGATGGGGTCTCACTCTTGCTCAGGCTGGTTTCGAACTCCTGACCTCGAGCAATCCACTTGCCTTGGCCTCCCAAAGTGCTAGGATTACAGGTGTGAGCCACCACGCCTGGCCAGAAAGAATATTCTTGAAGGAGTAAAAGAACAACTGAAAAGGTTAAGGAAGTTTTGGATGAAAAAAAACAATGGATGACCAAAGTAGATAAAATTAAATATAAAATATGTAGAATTTTAGTTGGCAGAAGACAGGATAATTGTTTGGATTTGAACAATGGATGATCAAAGGGTAGGAAGTACTTGCAAGGCTATGGCAAACCCAAAACTGCTGACATGAATATAAACTGGTGCAATCACTCTGGTGGGCAAGTTGACAACAATAAAGAAATGATCCAGAAATTCTACTAGATATAGATCCTAGAGAAACCCTTGCCTGTGTTACAGGCTGTTCATTGCAGAATTTTTTGTAGAAATGAAAATTTTTTGTAGAAATGAAAACTGGAAACATCTACATGTATAGCAATAGGGGATACTGATAGTGATGTATATACTCATACAAATGGGGTATACTGTAAGAACTTATATCATTACACTAGAGTTAAAATAGACTGGATTCTGTAAGTATCAACATAAATAGATTTCCAAGACAATGTTAACAAAAAAGCAAGTTGCAGAATGATATATAGTATCTATATAAATAATAAAAACAATAGACAAGTAACATATAAACTGTTAAAATGTAACAACAGAGATAAGTGGAAGGTACCAACTTAAAGACAGGGGTTTCATCAAGGGCTGGGAAGAGGTCTATGGGGAGACCAAAGGAGTTTTCTACTGTTTTTTTTTTTTTTTTTTTTGAGACAGAGGCTCACTCTGTTGCCTGGGCTAGGGTGCCTAACTCACAGCAACCTCAAACTCCTGGGCTCAGGCGATCCTACTGCCTCAGGCTCCCGAGTAGCTGGGACTATAGGCATGTGCCACCATGCCCAGCTAATTTTTTCTATATATTTTTAGTTGTCCAGTTAATTTTTTTTTTTTTTTTTTTAGCAGACAGGGGTCTTGCTCTGCTCAGGCTGGTCTCGAACTCCTGAGCTCAAGCAATCCTCCCGCCTCAGCCTCCCAGAGTGTTAGGATTACATGCATGAGCCACCATGCCCGGCCTACTATTTTATTTCTTAACCACTTTGGTACAAGCGTCGACTATAGTCAATAGCCACAGATGAACGTGCACAGCCAAGCTCCAACTGTAGCCCACAGCCATGATATGAAGGCGCACAGCCGAGCATCGACTTTAGTCTATAATTTTGAATTGACTTTTCTACTTTTTCATTTATCAAAATAAAATTGTGAACATTTAAAAATAATGTAATAAAAACATATGTATATGTTACCTATTCTGATTTACATTACAAGTAAAGCTGCCTGTAAAGTCAAACAAGGTTTCAGTGCTTTAAAGCTTTCCTCATTACACAAGAGCAAAACGGATTCGTCATCCATGCACAGCACAAACTATCATGCGGACTATGAGTGCCAGCTGTGGGCAAGGTTTCGTGGCTGGTGAGCGCCGTACTGAAGTGGCTAAACACAAATGGGTTAAAGCAAATATATTAACATTTGCTACTTCTAGATGGTGAAGATCCAGGTGTTTGATAATATTTTTGATCCTTTTATATATTTCTGAAATATTTAAGATGAGAAAAAAAGTCATTAAGAACAAATGGAACTGCCTAGGTAGTTGACGTGGGCATCCCTATTCTCGGTCTTTCTTGGATAAGTACCTGGCCTGGGCTTCTTCGGCCCATACTCCACGATGGTGTCACTGTGCTGAGATAGTGTCTCCTCATTTCCATTCTCTACCTCTTCATTTCCAATTTCTTCTTCTTTATGATCAGTCTTCTCTCTAATTCGATCACCCAGGGCACTTCTTAACATCTATTGAGAAAATTCTTTTCAACATCTTTCACTAATTTCAGCAGAATGTAAATTGGTAGTGGTAAATAGACATAACCTTTAAAAAGCTTTCTTTGATAGTCATTAATAACAAATTTTCAGATACTGCTTATACATGTTTAGTTTTTTGGTTATTTTACTTTTTTAGAGATAGGGTCTTGCTTTGTTGTTGCCCAGGCTGGAGTGCAGTGGCAGAGTCATAGTTCACTGCAGCCTCCAACTCCTGGGCTCAAGCAATATTCTTGCCTTCACCTCCTGAGTAGCTAAGACTATAGATGTGCACCATCGACGCCCAGCTAATTTAAAAAAATTTTTTTTTGCATAGAGACAAGGTCTCTACACAAAATGTTATTGCCCAAGCTGGTTTTGAACTCCTGGGCTCAAGCAATACTCCTGCCTCAACCTCCTAAAGTGCTGGGATTACAGGCATGAGCCGCTGCACTCAGCCTAATTTTTAAAGAGTATGTATCAGGGCTATGGACAATTCAGTTTCAATAAACTGTAGAGTAAAATGCAGATTTAATAAATTCAATGACAACCCAAAACTGTAATATAGTATTTTTTGAGAATAAGTGATCTACCCATTTTATACCATGTTTGTCTTTAGTGACAAAGGGAAACTGTATTAGGTACATCTAAAAATAAATGGTTTAACATCATCATTTATGTCAAATGATTTAGTTTTCATCAGAATTCAATAAAATTTGGATATATCTGTACCAAATTTGGTTAAATCATGAAAGGCTAAAAGATCATTTTTCATGTCCTACCTGCCTGACTTATGGAACAATTTCACAGTAACTAAGACACAATTCATCTTCTAACACCTCATCTTCAATGGTGACATCACTTAAATGCACACTAACCCACAACAATCTCAATATAGATTAAAAAACACAAGACTTGCCCAATCAAGTTCCGAGAGTCGTTGAGAGAGTTTCTCTGATACTGCATGTAATTCTTGTTCTGTTAACCTCTTTCTTTGCCTCTGGGGGGAAGGTGAAACCCAGGATAAGGCTGCACCTCTGTTTTCATTTCTGTAATAAGTGACCATATGACACTTAAGTAGCCAGGTATATATTACTTAGTTTAAAATAACTATAATACATGTCTTAACAAATATTTCATACTGGTCTTCATGGCTAAATTTGGAGAGTACACCCCTTACTACTATTCAAATCCCTTTGCAAACAGATTGTAAACACTAAAGACTGCAGTAATGTTACCTTTTCCCTTTGGTAAGCTTCCTTGTCCTAGGGCCTTGGACCTGAGCTGCCTGAGCTGGACATGTTTCCTGTTTGCTATCTTTAGGCAATTTGGAAGTTAGGAAAACTCTATCATCAGGTTCCTATTAAAAACAGAAAAAAGTTGATTTGTAAAAGTTACAAAGAAGACACACAAAAACATTTTGGGAATGGGAAGGAAGGACCTGTGGCACAAAGCTAGGTCCCTTCAATCTCCATGTTTGTTTTTAAATATATTTGTCAAAATACCCGATTGACGCCTAATGTCTAAGGAATGGAGCAATGTCTGTTAACATAAACTTGTGCTCAGAGATAAAGTGTGGCTCAGGATGCCATTCAAAAAGATAGGTAAGGTGTTCTGAAACATGAAATTTCAGGGATTATAGCTATACCTGGATGATGAAAAATGATCAAACTTCAAGTGGACAGTATTCAAGTGATTATCTTTTGTATCAGGGAGTCAATAAAGGCTGTCCAAAATTGAAACACTTCAAAGATGAAATCTCCCAAAATATGAATAAAAGCTCTTAACATTTTTAATTATTTATTAACCTTAGAGGGAATCTTTTGGAAAATACCTCTTGTGGTAAAGAAACATGTGATGTTTAATGATAGCTTCAATTTTACTTCAGTTATCTTTTTCTTCTATTAAAGTAAATTTAATACTTTTTAGAAAAATAGCAATGATCATCACATTTTAAAAAACTTTTTAAATGAAGTATAGTGTCCAGGTCAATGAATTATTTCAACATGAACACTCCCATTTAATTGCTATACAGGTCAAGAGATAGAATATCTGTCACCCAGGCTGGAAGGCAGTGAGAGGATCATAGCTCACTGCAGCCTCAAACTCCTGGGCTCAAGTCATCCTCTCACCTGTCTCCTGGGACTATACATGAACTCTACCATGCCTGGCTAATTTTTTTACTTTTTGTAAAGATGGTGTCTTGTCTTCTTGCTGAGGCTGGTCCCAAACTCCTGGCCTCAAGCAATCCTCCCGCCTCAGCTTCTCAAACTGCTGGGATTAGAGGCTTGAGACACCATGCCTGGCCTAAATTATTTAATTAAGGATACACAACATGGATTCTGAAGCCAGAATGCCTGAGGTTCAAGTCTTGACTCTATGACTGCTGTGTACCCTCAGATAAGATATTAATACTTAACCTCTCTCTATCAGCTTTTCCCCATGGAAAATAAATATAGTAGCTAGAGTTGTTTTGAGGAGTAAATTATTCAACACTTGTAAAGTTCCTAGTACTGTGCCTGGCACAAAATACTCAGTTTGTTTTGGCTCTTGTATTTCCCTTTTCATACAATTATCTTGTCCCTGTCTTCCTAGAACAAGAACATGCAGATATATAGAGATAAATTTTAAGAAGTACAATGCTTTGACTAGTGCAGTATATTTGATTACTATGCTAGCAGAGACCTTTTTAAATATGAGCTTCTAACCAATTAAAAGCAAGCTTTTTCATTTAAGAAGCACAATGCTTTGACTAGTGCACTATATTTGATTACTATGCTAGCAGAAACCTTTTAAAATATGAGCTTCTAACCAATTCAAAGCAAGCTTTTCCACTTACCACAGAAGATTCCATGTGCTCTCCAGTAGAATCCACAGCCGGGGAGTAGTGACTTGAACGCAAGTATTCTTTTCCTATGGGGCAGGGTGCCCGAGGCTCTGAAGGGTGGTAGGGTGGATGTAAAAGAATAGCTGCTCGGATAGGCTCCCCTAGCTTCCTAGCACTTGGAATCATACTCACAGAAGGGGTTTCCACTAGTGAGACAAATTAAGGTGGCTATTACAATGAAATTCTAAAATAGAAATGATTTTATACATGTATATACGCACACATCCCTATATAAATGAGTTCACACACACTAATTAGAAATATTTTTTAAACTTGACTGGACAAAGTACATACAAAAAACAATTAAGGCCAGGCGCGGTGGCTCACACCTGTAATCCTAGCACTCTGGGAGGCCGAGGCGGGTGGATCACTTGAGGTCAGGAATTCGAAATCAGCCTGAGCAAGAGCGAGACACCCCCCCCCCACTAAAAATATAAAGAAATTAATTGGCCAACTAATATATATAGAAAAAATTAGCCGGGCATGATGGCGCATGCCTGTAGTCCCAGCTACTCGGGAGGCTGAGGCAGGAGGATTGCTTGAGCCCAGGAGTTTGAGGTTGCTGTGAGCTAGGCTGACGCCATGGCACTCACTCTAGCCTGGGCAACAAAGCGAGACTCTGTCTCAAAAAACAAACAAACAAACAAAAAAAACAATTAAACCAGGGATGCTTTCTCAGCAAACAAGCAGGAATCTAATTAAATCACGATATAATTTTAATGTTATCATAAAAATGTTCCCTGAAAGTTATCTAAAAATAATAAAAATTGAAAGCAACCTAAATGGGTTGAAGAATGGCTATGTAAATTATGGTTCATTAACATGATAGAAAACTAGTTAGGCCGGGCACAGCCTGTAATCCTAGCACTCTGGGAGGCTGAGGCAGGCAGAATGCTCAAGGTCAGGAGTTCGAAACCAGCCTGAGCAAGAGCAAGACCCCGTCTCTACTATAAATAGACAGAAATTAATTGGCCAACTAAGATATATATAGAAAAAATTAGCTGGGCATGGTGGTACATGCCTGTAGTCCCAGCTATTCAGGAGGCTGAAGCAGTAGGATTGCTTGAGCCCAGGAGTTTGAGGTTGCTGTGAGCTAGGCTGATGCCATGGCACTCTAGCCTGGGCAACAAAGTAAGACTCTGTCTCAAAAAAAAAAGAAAACTAGTTAGCCATTAATGATTTTATGTGATACTACTATATGAAAATCCCAGAGATAATAAGGAATGAAAATATTTTTCAAGATGCTATATTTTGTCATTCACTAATAATTTGAATACTACAAGTTATATAGTAATGTATCAGAGACTATTATTCTTAAAAACAAAAAAACAAGTCTTTGTTTGAGAGGAGGGTATAGATAATAAAATAGTGGATATAAAAATATGTGAACAAAGACCATCCTAAGCAGAAATCAGAGCTAATAATTAAAAGCAAACATTTACAAATAAGATCATGTAAAACCAAAATGAATCTCATATAAAGCAACGAAAGTATTAATAGCAATAGTAATTATCCCAGGAACTACTGTCCCCAACTCAGCAGTAGTCTAAAGAAATAATAATACCCATTACAACTCACAGTCTTCAACAAAGGATATCCTATTCTTTGACAAAAAACTAGATGAGGAAGGGTATAACGCATCTTGATGTGATTTAGAACTTGGTGAGGTTGAGGGTTTTTTAGACAGTATTTCAGTAGAACCCTGGGCACCTGGGAAAGAAAATATTAAAGGTAAAATTTTTAACTATCAAAATAGCTTGCTAAATATTATACTAAAAGCCAAGTGTTTTGCACTCAGGTAATAAAAATCTCAGGAATAACAATGTTGAAAAAACTATGTTGGTTCACTTGCTTGAAATATCAATTATTTTTAATAACTATCAGATATTAAGATTCAGTTTTATAGCCCAGAATCATTTACCCAACTTAAAAGCAAACTTTTACACAATGTTTCATTATTTTGCCTCAGAAAAATAGATGCTGAAGTTGTAGAAATGCTATTGTGCGGGCAAGTCTGGGTATGAAAAGATAGAGTCAGGACTCTTGGCTAGTTCCACAAATATTTATAATCCTGAAATTGAATCCTAAATTAGATACCTGTGAAAGTATATGACAGTTATCTGACACCTTAAATCTAAGTATCAAAGGAAGCTGCTATACACCCTTTTATCACATCAAGCCCAAACACCTGAGCCAGGCCTCTCAACCTTCTCTTCTTTGCTTTAATTGCATTACTTTTAAACAATTCCTCTCTCTACTTATAATCTTAAAACAAGTAATTTATCTTTTACAGTCACACCTTTTTACATAGCACTCAGTATCACAGAACCCATTTCCAATATCACTATCCCTTCCATCCCTGATTCTTTTCCGTCAAAAAACAGTCTTGAATTACCTACAAGTGATTCTCATCATTCCATTACTTTGCCTATCCCAATGGCAAGCATACGTCTTTGGTCTACTGTCTGACCTTCCGGACTTAGGTTCTTTGAACATAATTCCTTGGAACGAAGTATCTATTCCTTTGAATCAGAGTACTAATGCTGAAAGGGACATCAGAGATGGGTTAGTCCAATTCTCTAATTTCACACCTGAAGAAAGTAGGGCCCAGAAAAGGTAAGAGCCTTGTCCAAAGTCACATAGCTAGTAGCAGGTTCTGGATGAGAATGAAGGTCATTTGATTCCTAATTTAATGTACCTAATTTCACTCTAGCATTCTCATCAGTCTATCTAAAAAATACTTACTGGCCTGGTGTTTTGCCAAGTTTTTTTTTTTTTTAAAGACATCTATTTGGCTTTTAATATAAAATGACTCAAAGAAACACAGAAAGAACATATCATACAAGCCAGATGCTGAATAAAAAAAAAAAAAAAAATCCCAAACAACAGATTTGTCATATTCCCTGTCTTCAGCCTGGATTAGAAAACAGGAAACTACAAACCAATCAATATCTGTCCCTTTGAAGAAAACATATTAAAAAAAAAAGTCCCTGAAATCTGACAGATGGTTTTTAGAGGCCACTGGGAGCTTCCTGGTGAAATGGGATAGAAGTGTTTTTTGGAATATGGCCACTGCCTCCTGTTTCTTGTTCATGACGGTCATCTCAAGGGAGGATGCTCGCCTGGGCAACATGTGACGCCACTTGTGCCGTCTGAGGTCTCACCGTCAAGCAGCCTTGTAGTCTTCCACCCCGTATCTTCACTGAATCTCACCCACGTATAGTCTCTTGTCACTGGATGCTGAAAGAATGATCGGCTCATCGGGGTGGAAAGCCACTTCATTGATGGAGCCAGCATGGCCAGGCAGCTTATACAATATTCTCCTGCTGGTGGTATCCCACACATACACAAACCTGTCAGCAGAGCCAGCTGCTATTTTGCTTCCATCGGGTGACCAAGAACATCTCAGAAGATTCTTTTCAAAGTTGTGTACATTTCCTTGAAATATCTTCACACACCTCTCCTTGGGGGCAAATGACCTGACATCCCAGACACGAACTGTATTGTCCATTGCATTGGACAAGAGATAAGAGCCTTCAGAACTTAAACTCAGGCCAGTCACTGAATCTGCATGGCCTCTCAAGTTGTAAGTCAGCTTATTCTGGCGCAGGTCCCAAACCTTGATATCATTGTCTATTCCACCAGAAATAATCTGATCACTTGTATCATTAAAGGTCACAGCTAACACCTGGTATGTATTCTGAAATGTCTGAATGGCTGCTTTCTTCCGGATGTCCCAAAGCTTAACTGTACCATCATCACTGCCAGTGCAGACAAGCTGGGGGCCCCTCCTAGCTGGATAACAGGAATTCATGAAGGAAGTATGCCCCTTTAGCCTTTTAACTCTCTCGCCTGTTTCACTATCCCACACTGCCACAGTTTTATCTGTGGATGCTGAGAAAAGCATACTGCCATCTGTGTTATAATGCAGTTCCATCACTGCTCCACTGTGTCCCTTCAATGTGGCATAGTTATCATAGACATTCCACAACAGTATCAGTCGGTCAAATCCTGCAGATGCTAAGGTGGATCCACTGGGGTGAAACTTGCAGCAGTATACTTCCCCTTCATGTCCTGAGAGCAGCATGATTGGGGCTTGAAGGGAGGAACACCTTGGAGGCCCCGCTTGCAGCAGAGCTCCCGGCATCGCCTGCTGCTGCCCCACTCCCGGCCCGACCCCGCCACTCCCAACAGCAACTCATGCCACTGCCGCTTAACTGGGACCAGCGGCAACTCTGGGCCCTTACGCTTCTGCTGTTCTATCATGGCAGTAACTGCTCTCTTCAGCCCCAAGTTTTGAATACTAATCTGAATAAGAATAATTTCACTATATATTAGGTCATTAAATATGAAATGTCGGATTTCAAATCCAAAGTGTATTTCATCGTATCTCAGAGAAGCCTGGAGAGCAAGTGGCGATGAAATCACAAAAGGCATTTTCCTTGTAAGAAGTGGTCCAGGCCGGGCGCAGTGCCTTATGCCTATAATCCTAGCACTCTGGGAGGCCAAGGCAGGTGGATCACTCAAGGTCAGGAGTTCGAGACCAGCCTGAGCAAGAGCGGGACCCCTGTCTCTACTAAAAATAGAAAGAAATTAATTGGCCAACTAAAAATATATAGAAAAAATTAGCCGGGCATGGTGGTCCATGCCTGTAGTCCCAGCTACTCGGCAGGCTGAGGCAGGAGGATTGCTTGAGCCCAGGAGTTTGAGGTTGCTGTGAGCTAGGCTGATGCCATGGCACTCTAGCCCGGGCAACAAAGTGAAACTCTGTCTCAAAAAAAAGTGCTCCAAAGCCTGGAAGAAATGGTAGTCAGTTGGTACAAGGTCTGGTAAATACAGTAGATGACAGAAAGTTTCCAAATCCAGCCTCTGTAGTTTGAGCAGCATTGTTTGTGTGACATTAGTCAAGCACTGTTTTGCAAGAGGATTGGCCTGTCTCTATCGACCAATCTTGGCAGCTTAATCACAAATATCCTCATCATTTCATCCAGTTGGTTGCAGTAAACATCTGCTATAATCAATTAGCCAGGTTTCACAAAGCTGTAGTGAATAATACCAACACTGGACCAAACAGATATCATTAGCTTTTTTTGATGAATATTTGGTTGTGGACTGTTTTGGCACTTCATCTTTATCAGACCACTGTGCCAAATGATTGCAATTGTCATAAGGAATCCATGTCATCTCGCATAACAATACAGTATAAAAATGGTTCATCTTTATGTCATGACAGCAAAGAGAGGCAAGCTTCAAGACGATTTCTCCTCTGATGCTCATTTAATTCATGTGGAACCCATTTATTCAGCTTCTTTACCTTCCCCATTTGTTTCAAATGGTCTAGTATTGTTGGAATAGTAATATCAAACCTTGCTGCTAATTCACACATAGGTTGAGATTTGCTTCCACTATAGCTTTCAGCTCATCACTATCCATCCTTGGTCTCAGGTTGCTCACATGGCTCATTTTCAAGATTAAAATCACCAGAATGGAACTTTTCAAACCACTGACATACTGTGTGTTCTTTAGCCACATCTTTCCCAAACATTCCTTGATATATATTTTTTTGAGACCGCGTCTCACTCTGTTGCCCAGGCTAGAGTGCCGTGGGGTCAGCCGAGCTCACAGCAACCTTAAACTCCCGGGCTCGAGCAATCCTCCTGCCTCAGCCTCCCGAGTAGCTGGGACTACAGGCATGCACCACCATGCCCAGTTAATTTTTTTTTTCTATATATTTTTAGTTGGCCAATTAATTTCTATTTTTAGTAGAGACGGGGCCTCGCTCTTGCTCAGGCTTGACCTTGAGCGATCCGCCTGCCTTGGCCTCCCAGAGTGCTAGGATTACAGGCGTGAGCCACCGTGCCTGGCCCTCATTCCCTGATATTTTGAGCTGTCTGCGCTGCATTGGTTCCCTGATGGAATTCATATTCAAAAATAATATGAATTTTTGACTTGCCCATGGTTTCACAAAAATTGCTTTAAAAAAATTTGGAGGAATCAGCCAAAACACACATTTGAAAGACGAGGACATACCTTCACAATAAACATAAAACAAGAAGTGTCAATGTGTCAGCGATATCAACTGTCAAATGTAGTACTTAAGGAAAGCAGACATTTCATACTAAATAACCTAATATTGTATTTATCTTATTTACCAGCTGCCCCCACAAGTAGAATATAAGCTCACAAAAGCAGACTTGTTTTATCACAGAATCACCACTGCCCAGCACAGGAAAGGAACTGAATAAATATTTGCTAAATGAGTAAGACATGGCTACTGTCCCTGAAACTCACTTTACATAACAAACTATAAGTGACCATGCAATGTGTAAATGGTGTTACAGAAAGAAAGAAGGCCACACTGCAGGAACACAGAGCCTTAGAGCCTGAGGCAGGTGGGGGAGGCTGTGCACTGAAGGGTGAGTTTGCCAGGAATAGAAAGGAAGGAAGAGCATCCTAGCAGTGGAAATAATACAATGCCAGGGAAGAACACGGCAACCAAGGTGAGCATGCTAGAGTAGGATGGTGGGAAAAAGGCAAGGTTGGAGGCTCAAAACTGGGGCTTGAAAGAAATTCAGGTCTACTGTGTACAAGCAGTAGACTGTCAGAAATGTAGCCTGAGCCTGGCAGAAGTTACCATTGGGTATACAAAATTGTTGAAATGATGGAAAAAAGTGAGTCAAACCAGTTCAGGAAACTATGATTAAGGAATACTCTGAAAATGTGACTAGACTGTAAACCTATATCCAGAATTCTCTTCCCAGGGAATCAGGTACCACAAATTGCATGACAACCTTATATCCACCTATCTGCCTTGGACTTATCTGCCCATGTGCCTGTGTCTCCCACTTGACTGTGATTTCAGATAACTGTTCATATTTAGTGGGTAATAGCAGTATTCTGGAATTTCAATTCTAATATTTAATCAGGACTCTATTTTTCACAATTTTAAACATTCCTATGTATGAACTATTTATATTTTTATGGTTGTATGTTGAATAACAATAACTAGTATTTAAAGTTTACTCACCATTGCTTCTTAGAGAAAAGGTATGTGCTGTGTCTCCAAGTCTAATAATTTCACCAGTGGATTCTGCTTCATCTCCATCCCAAGATGGGCCTAAAGCCTCAGACGACAAGGAGTACCTGAAAAGAGTTCCCTCATTCACTCTGGGCCCAGCCTCACCACAGAGGGCCCTTCCTCTGAGGACCTACGAGCTGCATCAAGCAGCTGGCCTGCAGGTGTTCAGACTGCTCACTGCTACAGAAGAAACAGGGAAAGACTCTCCCTCTTGCTGCTTATAATGCCTTACTGCTTTTTTATCTGGTTTGTTTTGACTAATATTTAAATGGTGTATAATTAAGGATTAAAATGTATAGAATAGCAACCACTAGTGACTCTACGGGTGTGGGAGTGGAGGGGAGTCAGGGTAGGGCATTAATTTTGCATTAAATATCCTTGAATTATTTCACTATTGCACTTATTTTATAATTTTTAAAAAATCTTATGATGAAAGAAATCCATGTTACAATGGTCTCCTTTGAGACACATTTTTCACAATGTAATATAACTAAAAAAGGCATCATTACCTCAAACCATGACAAACTCTACAAAAAAATTGAGAATCAGTTATTTAAAAGAAAGTCATAGCATCATGTTGAATCTTTAGTTAGCAAGAAGTACAATCAAACTTGTAATGACAATATTTTGTCCACAAAAGCAGCAGAAATTTTAAAATTCTGATATTAATCAATGATATTGGTTCATGAGGGTGCAGTAACCCAGCACTTTTACACTGTTGATGAATGCATAAATAGTCATGGGTTCTTTTGGAAAACACTTTGGCAACTTTTATTAATCGCCTTGGCCAGGGACAGTGGCTCACACCTATAATCATACCACTCTGGAAATCCCAGGTGGGAGCATCTCTTGAGCTCAGGAGTTCATGACCAGCCTGAGCCCTGAGCAAGAGCAAGACCCCATCTCTACTAAAAATGGAAAAAATTAGCCAATGTAGTGGTGTGTGCCTGTAGTCCCAGCTACTAGGGAGGCCGAGACAAGAGGATCCCTTGAGCCGAGGAGTTTGCAGTTGCTGTGAGCTAGGCTGACACCATGGCACTCTAGCCCGGGTGACAGGGTAAGACTCTAAGGAAAAAAACAACAACAAAAAAACCAAACCTTTAAAACATTCGTACTCTTTTATTTTTATTTTGAATCTAGCCTAAAAGGGGATTGCAAGGGTGGGGGGTGGAGAGCTGGGGAAGGACAAAAACAATAAAGTATCACTTTTTTTTATATCATATTTTTAAAAACCTTCCATCTCTTCCATTTTAGAGGAATGGTTTAGTAAATTATAAAAATATTATTCAAACTATATGAATGGTATGTTATATAGTGATTAAAAATTATTTTAACCCTTTGTACTCGGATGTCGAGCGTGGATAATGTTGAGTGGATAATGAGAAAAGAAGAAGCGAGTGCAAAGGGTTAAAGAGTTTAACAACTTGAAAAGACTTGATGTTAAATGTAAAAATACAGGAAACAAAATTATATACAAAATATGAAAATAAATACAAAAAAGAAAAAACAAAATTTCTCTCTGCCAAGTTTTCTGCAAGGAAGATGAATTATTAAATACTTTGATGATCAATGGAAAAATATAAAAATGGTTTGGTAGTTACTACTAAGAATTAGGCATTATATGTAACTCAAGGTTCTTTACACATTAACTGCAATATGAGTTATATTTTAAGTCATGATAGTTTTGAGCCCAGGGCCTCATGAAGCATATGGAATTCACATATCTCTTTACCTTGGGAGCCACAAGAACTTTTTTTTTTTTTGAGACAGTGCAGCAGCACCATCATAGCTCACTGCCTCAAACTCCTGGGCTCAAGCAATCTTCTTGCCTTAGCCTCCCGAGCAGCTGGGACAACAGGCACTTGCCACGATGCCTGGCTAATTTTTCTATTTTTGGTACAAATGGGGTCTCGCCCTTCTCAGGCTGGTCTTGAACGCTTGACCTCAAGCAATTCTCCCACGTTGGCCTCCTAGAGTGATAGGATTACAGGATTTGAGCCACTGTGCCTGGCCTCAAGAACTATTTTTCAAGTTGTATATAACTCACACACAGAAAACAATTAAAAAACCCAAATTTTTCATTAAATTAGAAAGGATCATTTTGTTTTTGAAGTTATTATTCTATTTCCTAATAAAACACCATGGCCCAAGGAAAAAAAATTTTTTCCTAGTGTGGCAGTCGATGTGTTAAAACTCCTTTCAGGAAGGATTAAAATATGAAAAGTTAGTAAAATTTTCACATTAGTTTTCTTTGGTGCCATTCTGGTATTTTATGTACAATTTTAGTTCTTAGTCAAAAAAGCATAATTTGTTTTGATTAAATTCATGGAGATTGAGTGATACCTCCCAAAAGAAACTCTTTTCCATGATGATTTAGACTCTTTAGTACTTTCTGGCTCTTCCAAAGATTCTCCTCGATGGGATTCTGTAAAATACTGTTGAGTTTCACCTGTTCAGAACAGATAAAAACAATACCAAAAAACCCCCAAGTTAATACTACTCCTCTATGTAATAGGCAGGGAGAAGTAAACACAGTGAACACCCCCAACCTGTTCTGGTAAACTGGGCTCTCATGAAAGTGAAATGAGAAAGAACCAAATCATCACCTATAATAAGCATGTATTACTTGAGTAACAAACAAGAATGTTGATTTTAAAGCAGAGTTGAGCCAGAAGCAGTGGCTCACACCTGTAATCCTAGCACTTTGAAAGGTCAAGGCGGGAGGATTGCTTGATGCCAGGAGTTCAAGACCAGCCTGAGCAAGATAGAGACTCCCATCTCTACAAGATATAAAAAAATTTCACTGTACAGAATTGTGTGAAAAAAATATCACCTCAAAGTCCAAATTCCTGCTCCAGAAAGAAAAAAAGAAAACTAAAATTTAAATTAAAAAATATATAGGCCGGGCGCGGTGGCTCAATCCTGTAATCCTAGCTCTCTGGGAGGCCGAGGTGGGCGGATCGTTTGAGCTCAGGAGTTCGAGACCAGCCTGAGCAAGAGCGAGACCCCATCTCTACTATAAATAGAAAGAAATTAATTGGCCAACTAAAATATATATAGAAAAAATTAGCCGGGCATGGTGGCACATGCCTGTAGTCCCAGCTACTTGGGAGGCTGAGGCAGCAGGATTGCTTGAGCCCAGGAGTTTGAGGTTGCTGTGAGCTAGGCTGACGCCACGGCACTCACTCTAGCCTGGGCAATAAAGTGAAACTCTGTCTCAAAAAAAAGAAAAAAAAAAAAAATATATATATATATATATAAAGTATTAAAAAATAATAATAAAATAAATAAATAAAAATAAGAAAAATTAGCCAGGCGTGGTGGTGCCTGCTTATAGTCCCAGCTACTTGGGAGACTGAGGTGGGAGGACTGCTGGAACTCAGAAGCTTGAGGGAGCTACGATGAGGCCACTGCATTCCAGCCTGGGTGACAGAACAAGATCCTGTCTCAAAAACATAAAAAAATTTTTAAAAAGCAGGGTCTACAGTTGTATACACATTTAAATAAAACATTTAAAAAATATTTCATTTTTTAAAAGCCAAGTGGCCCTACTTCATGCTCCAAGACAATCTGCTTTAGGCTAACAGTCAGACCATATTATGGCTTAGATAAAAATTTTCCTAAGACCATCAACCTCTTTTCCACCCCAATATACTTGAGGAATACAAATTTTCACCAGTAGCAGTAACTCATTAGGGCAGTAATTTCAGGAGCTACATGGGTAAAACTGCCTATGATTTAGATTTATTCCTCTGGATATTCCCATATACTTCTGTAGAGATTCAAACATGCACCTTCTTTTTTTTCTATTTCCGTATTTACCAAGCAACATTTTAATAACATTAATTAACATTTATGGTACATTTAATCCAAGCTAGGATGTGTGCTAAACTATTTACACATATCTACTCACCCTTCACAAAAACCATGAAAGAATTTAAGACAAGAAAACAGGCTTAGAGAGCTTCAGTCATACAGTGAGAGACAAAACTTAGCATGGTCTGCCTTTGAATCCCTCCTCCCTCAGTGGTAAATGATGATGTTAGCTCAGGTCCCAGGTAAAACCTGCCCTGTACACCTGACATGACCAGTGATAGTAAAGATTTATTTTCCGTTACTGTTCATTGGAATTTTGAAGAATCTGATTGGCTTTAGGTAATACTGCCAAATAAGTATATTCTGGACCTGCACAGGCAAGACTCAGATCTTAGAAAACATTGTCCAACTATGGTATTGCCATATAGGGAGGCCTATCTGAGCAACTCCCTCTTAGCACTGCCACACATTACTGACTTTCCCCAGGGAATATCCCTCAGCCCTTCACTACCACTAGACTCACATAAAAGTATCTCTCAGTTCCATCCTCCTCTCTCCATCCCCACTGCCCTATCATCAGCCAGGCACTACCACCTCCCAACCCCGCAATCATGCACTAAATCGTAAAAACTGCTGCTGCTTTATAACAGCTCAAATGAATCTCAATCTCTTTATTTAGAGGTAGTTTTCTACCTCTTAACCCTGCAGCTAAAGACTAAAAAGGCACAGACCATCAAATACCTACTGGTAGCCTTGAATTAGGTGAGTTCCACATGTCAATATTTTCTCCTAATTCTTACCCTTTTATGTTTTTATTTTTTGTATGTATTTATGGCTGTCTCCCTGGCTTGAGTAAAGGTTTCTTAGAGAGCAATAAACCTGACTTGTAGCTGAGTCATCTCAGAGTACCCAAACTAACATTTAACACATATTAAACACTCAAAACATTTTTTTTTTTTTTTGAGACAGTCTTGCTTTGTTGCCCAGGCTAGAGTGAGTGCCGTGGCGTCAGCCTAGCTCACAGCAACCTCAAACTCCTGGACTCAAGTGATCCTCCTGCCTCAGCCTCCCGAGTAGCTGGGACTACAGGCATGCGCCACCATGCCCGGCTAATTTTTTATATGTATATATATGTGTATATATATATATATATATATTAGTTGGCCAATTAATTTCTTTCTATTTTTTTATAGTAGAGACGAGGTCTCACTCAGGCTGGTTTTGAACTCCTGACCTTGAGCAATCCGCCCGCCTCGGCCTCCCAGAGTGCTAGGATTACAGGCGTGAGCCACCGCGCCCGGCCTCAAAACATTTTTGAAATTAAAAAAATACATTTCCAGTGTGGCGCACCTTTCAATTTTCCCTTCCAGCTTTTAATTATTTTTTTGCAGCAATGATTAAAGGTAGGAAACTCTAAAGATTTTAAGATTAATTTCAAATGTTATAATCACAGCATAGGTCTCATCATCAACAATGTAAGAATTAAGAAGGATGAGCCTCTTCTAATTTTTTGTCTTAATTTGTATAAGGATTTATGTTAATTACTGTTGCTGCTGAAAACATTTTGGATAACTTTGCAATATAAGAACAGGTCCTATGTTATTCCATCCATGATATTTTGGATAATATGGCAATATTGATCTTTGTAATTTTCATTAAAAAACACAAAATCAAAATTTCACACAATAAATTGTTACAATTTGAGGAACGGGGTTACTCAGAGTAAAATAAAAATATTCAGGTTGTCACAACACGTAAAGAGTAGGTTGGGAGCATATGTTCCGGACAGCTTGGGTCTGTGCTCCTGGTTTGCAAAAAAAAAATAAAGTATAAATGGAATTATCTTAAAAAAAAAGAGCAGGTTGAAGACAGAATTGCATCAATTCTTCCTGCTAATGCCCCAGCAACATTCAGATTTGTAATATAAATGGCAGTTCTGACAGAAAATTTTGGAGTAAGGAATTTTATGCAATGACAGGACTATAAATAATTTGGCCAGAAATTTACCTTTCCATTATAGATTAGTTTTAAAGTAAATTATAAGCAACATCCAAGTTAACAAAGAACATGATGCCAGCCTAGGAAAGAGTTTCCAACCACTTGTAACAGTAAGAATTGGAAATTTACAATTATAATTTATCAGTTATAATGTATCAGTGATTCTGCTTCCTACAAAGAAAAATACGCAAAAGGGACATAACATGATGTAGATCAAACCAAATTTCCATTCTTATACTTACATTTCTCATGAGATGTTTCACTGATGTGTTCTGTAAGATACTCCAGCAACCCATCAAATATTTCTAGGAGATTCTTAATAGATTCTTTATCTCCTTTCACTATATTTTCTCCTGAACACAGAATATAGAGCTATTAAAAAATTTAACCAAGAAATCTGAAAGTTGCAAAATCTTGAAATGGATATAACACTGTGAAAATGCTATTTAAGACCACAGGAGAAACAATGATAAATATTAAAAACACCAATTTCCCGCTGCCTGATTACATCTGAAGAAATAAAGAAGGTGTCCTTGAAATATGGTGTTTAATAATTTCTCGCATATTCCTTTCTTTCTTCAAGAAGTAAAATGATTGGACTTTGGTAAATATCCTCTAGTAAGATTTATACCAAAATATAAAGCAGCTAAGCAGAACTTTACTAGGCTTGTGAAAAAAAAAAA